>JAABOM020066089.1:0-40560 GCA_011800125.2 Solanum clarkiae | reverse complement strand
AGAATTGAAAAACTTACTTGATTTCTTCTTCCTTCCTTCTTTCTCTTCTTCTCCTCTTCTTCTCCTCTTCTCTTTTAGTTTTTTTGACCAAGTATGAAGAACAATTAAATGTTCAAATGGTACAAGAGGTCATATATATAGACCTCAATTTTCAAAAATTGCAACATAAAGGTTCCATGTTTGCCTATTGACTAATTAGGTCCCAAACTTTTCTATTTTGATCCAATTAAAGACTTCCGACTTCAACTAAATTTTTACTCGCAAAATTCACTTGATCCCATACTCACGCACCATAAGTTAAGTAAAATTTAAAATATACCTCAATCACAATAATTTTCCCGAATGAGCACTTGACCTCTATTTAGTTAATTACGGGGTCTAACAGTGCACTATGAGGATAAAACGTTACAAAGTGAACCAAAAATGGAGGCCATGCACAATGAAATTCTTTTTACAAATTAAATGGTTCATAAATAGGTGATTTTTGATTTCTGTAACCTAACACATAAATATGAGTTTTCCCTTTATAATTAAATATAGTTTAAGGATCATAATAAAATTAGGTAACTTAAAAGCTTGAATCGCTCTATTTTCTTTTATTTTTGTTATTTATTTCAAATCATGTGGCCATCTCCATAGCTAAAAATTATATTTTTATAATTTTTTGTTATTTATATTTTTCACCATCCATTTATTTAACACAATAAAATAATAAAAGGGAGAAAAATCATGTCTATTTTCTTAAATCCTACGAAGTTACAATATTTAAATATTATTTACATAATTTTTTCTCGCCTTCTACTAAAGAATGTGAAGAGATTGTGCAACCTTAGTAATGTTACATTATTATTAACGTGGAAGATGGAAGAAATCAACAATAAAAATTAAAATAATTATAAGTAATAAATAAGCAAATTTACACTTGAAATAACTATAGATAAATGAAATGATTTTCTCAGTCACATTCTAATGAAAAGTAATGCAATCAATTAATGGATTTATTCCAAGTAAATCAATTCTTCTCATTCACGTTCAAAGTAATAATAAATAGTGGCAAATTAACGGACAAAAATTTGAAAGGTCAAGATTAAGAAGTAATAAATAAATAAATATATGGAAATTGTAAAAGTTTGCTCTCAGGTAATGATCCATGCATAAGACTTATCCAAATAAATTAATTCATAGAAAAAATGAGAAGACATACATCTTTCAAATGGTAACACAACAGTTATTAACATAATTAGTATTTAATGAATTTAATTGTAATGTAAATATTTCATGAATAGTAATAAATAATAGTAAATTAATGAACTCTTTTTTAATCCTAGCGAATTTCTTTTAACATCATTAATAACATTGTATTTTTTTAGCATATAAAATCTTCCCATTTCAAGTATTTAGTATAATCTTATATGATTTCTATTATAATTAACTAAAAATTTTATAAGATTTTAATTGAGTGTAGTTAAATGTTCATCTTCTGACTCATATTTAATTACATATTTAATTATTTCTCTTAATATTCACAACTCTCATGCTTTTCAAATTCATAACCTCCAAATATTTATTTAAAACTTTAAGATACTTTTTGGTATTACTTCATTTTTATTTATATAAATTTCATCATTTTTGTTTCATGAGTCTTCAACTACAGGTTATTTTGTCATTTAAAGTTAAAATAGTAAAGTGAAGCCTCTTGAATTTTGATTCGTACAGAAGAAGATGTTGTATGTGGATTTGTTGTTGTATAGGATAAGATGATAATAAGAACTCAAAAAATTATGTGACTTTTTTTTTTATATTACTATGATTAAAGTCTTAAGAAAGATGTATATGTTGTATTTTCCCCCCTCATTTGATGTATCTTATCACTCTTTTAAGATTCATTTATACTTATTGTATTCTATTATCCACATGTATGTTTTGATAATTTTTTTAATCATTCTAATGAATTTATAATATTTTATATAGGACACACGTGCAACGTATGTGTTGAGAAACTAGTTAAATTTAAAATGTAAGTAAACAATTATAAGTGGGACAATAAGTATAAGTTCTATGGATAATGAAAACAAACTTTCTTATGATTACCAATGTGCATTCTGAAAAAATGTATAATCAATATTTATATAAAGCTTGGATATTAGATAAAGGATTTGACACCTCTTTATGGTCTCTAATTATATTTATCTCTCTCCCTCTTTGACTTTTCTCTCATTTTAGAATTAATTTTGATGTGTAAAAATTTAAAAGTCACTCTTAAAATCTCTTAATTATATCCCTTTGAATATGCATTCTCCTTCCTCTCTTTTAATTCACTACTTAGTTATTATTGTATCGTTGAAATTCCTACTTTTAATATAACAAAAATATAAATATAAAATGTAGAGATATACTAAATTCAGAGTTTTAAGAAGAAGAATAGAAGCTTAGAAAAATTATAGTTTAAAATGTGAGGACATCCCTCTATTTATAGCCAACAAAAATAGTATGAACATGTGTTTATAATGCCTTATCAGAAAAATACAGACCTTCAAAGAGGTGATATAATCCATCACAAAAATTATAATTCTTTTGAAAAATCAAACTTTATGAAAAAGTAACAATTCTTTAGAAAAGTCACAAATCTTTGGAAAAGTTACAACTCTTTGAAAAAGTCACAACTTGATGAAAAAATCACAACTTTTTAGAAAAGTCATATTTCTTTTATGTGAAAAGGTAATGTGATGTGGTATGATGTAATGTCATGTAATGTAAGTTGAAGGTGTTATATTAATTTAACATTCAAGTTAGAGAGTTTATACTTTTAATATAATATTTATTTTTGTGAACGTGCGTTACACACATTTATTTTTAACTTCTATTATATATTTGTAAAACAACACGATAAATCAAAAATGTAATTTAGAAACAATGTCACTTAAGAAAATATTTGTGGTTACAATATAGAGACATCATTTAAAATTTGAATCGGTACAGGGTACTGTAATTTATTACTTAAGTTATTTATTTGCTAATAGGAAAAAACTTAAGTTATTTATTTACTAAATACGGGAAAAAAGCGAACAACGTATTTACTACCGAACAATAAACACGTGAAGCAAATCAATATCATATATCCCTATAATGATATGTAATATGCCCAATGAGTTCCATGCTTTAGATTACGGTAAGTGCCTCTAATACATCTAATTATTGAAATAACAAAAATCGTTCACATTTAAAGACATAGAATCAATCTAAAAAATTAGAGCAAACAAGATGAATGAACATATTTCTCGAAAAAACTTACAAATAAAACAAAATAGATGTATATTCATCAATTCGGGAGCGAAAGTAAAAGTATTATACGGTTTTATAGCTACTTCATCTACTATAATTAATCTTCAACGCAATTATAAAGAGCAAAAAGAAGTAGCCATCATAAATAAGATTATATCGTGACCATATATCATACCGGTTCATTATTAAAATAGATATAATTCCAACAGTTTGGCCGAAGCGTGTAAAAGTAATTAGTATTCGACTTTACAATTACTTCACTGTAGTTAATCTTCAAGGGAACTACAAGAAGCCAAAAAAAAAAAAAAAGAAATCTTCAAGGGAATTACAAGAAGCCCCAAAAAAAAAAAGAAAAACTATCAGAAGTTAAATTGTATTATGACCATTATCACAATTCATTATTTGAACCCAAATAAGTAAGCAAATATCAATTGCCCGTAAAAATTGTTGTATCATGGCATGGAGAAGAATCTTGTGAACTACACATGATAGTAATGAGCCAGAAAGCTCGAAAGTCATGTTTGGAGAGATATTCTTATAATGCCTTCGAAGTTTATGATTACCTGTTATAAAGAAGTGAAAGAACAAATGCATACAATAAGAAATTAATTCAAACAATAAAATTTAAATGTGCAATTGATTCTAGTACTAAGGAATTAAAGGTGCATCCAGAAAGCAATACACAATAATCATGGTGTAAAGATGCAAAAACTAGAAGTTATCTGTAATACACATACATAATACTTATGGGCACATATAAAATGATTTATTAAAATAATAATTTCACGTAAATGCATCATTTGTAGGAATCAACACAATAATCAAGTCACAAATCTAAATCCTTCGTCTCTTAGTATAAGATCTAGCAAATTAAGATAACCAGAATAATAAAGTATCAAAATTTTACTCCTATGAATAGTTGCTTAATAAAAATGTGCATAAATAAGGTATACAAGGTTATGAATGCTTGGAGGATGTAAGAAAAAGGAACTTCCCTGATATAGTTGTAGCCTCCCTTTACGACTGTTGCTTCAAATAGTGACTGTTGCTTCAAATAGTGATGAATATGCATATTATTACTTGGTAAGCTCTTAATATAAGCTCAACAATAATCCCAATTTAATTGTGAATGTAATCTTTTTTTCCAATAGAAGAAGTAATTAAATAATAATTTACTTTGATAACATAGATAAAATTGAATCACCAAAAGTTTACCAATACATTTAAGATATAATATAATAAATGTCTAACTTAATTTTGTAGCTCACACAGTCATGAGAAAGTGAAAAGTCTAGGTTGTCATAATTTCCTTTTTCTAATTCATATGTTTATTGTAGCTAAAAATTATTGGAGTATCATATCGTAGGATTATTTTTCAATTAACATCCATTTAATTTTGAAGAATAATTTAATAAATTAATTTTGCAGTAAATGTTTGATCGTAAGTTTAACCTGTCACTATTAATTCAAACCTTTTAACTTCCTAGCTTCCCATTTTAAAATAATATAAAAGATATAGAAGATAGATGATCAATTTAAAATCAATATAATATTAAACAATAATAACTAATAATAATTAAAAGGATTTAAAATATCATAATGGTATTATTGTAATAACTCAACTTTATAAGGGTATTTTGGTATTTCAACTTTTAACTTTTTTGTTTCTACTTTTAGTTATATATGATATGATATATAAGTATGGTTACACACATACACACATATGTTTGTTCTGTCGGCATCCAAAGGTCACAGATCGACCATAGAACAAAGCTCAATAAGTGGAACCATTAATTGTTCGCACTCAAGTTGGATAGCCAGGGTTGGAGAAGGGATGACCCATTCTTAAAACCAACATTCTTAAGACCAAAGAGTTGGGTGGAAGGGGGAAGCCTTCATTTCTGGTTCTCTTCCAGTTGGATCCTTACACACCAGGACTTCGTAGTTGGTAGACATGGTATGGGCGGATCTTAGTACTTGATATACATATTCCACTCATTTAGTGTCCTGATGTAACGGTCTCAGATAGAAATTGATCAGGTTGAGCTTAGAGGGCCCTAAGTAGGATCCAAAGACATTTAATTCCTTTTCCAATTTGGATATAACTGTCAAGTTCAATTGATGAAGAGATCTCTTTTAGTTTGGTCTTCGTTACTCTTTTGAGTCAGATTTTTAAGATAAGAGATAAATATTTTTTGAATGTCTCTCTTCCTACCTAGACTATTTAGTAGGTTTGTTAAAGATTGAAACTAGACCTGAGGGAGACTAAACTTCTAGTAAAAGTAGGCATGTCTTAAGTTGAGGAGAGCTGTTCACAAGCAGAGGTTATAAGCAATTTCTTATTCTAGTTCAGAAGAGGCTGCATATCTTCAATTGCACTAATGTATTGAATAACCTTTTTTTGAGTGCCAATAAAGTACATGTGTTCTTGGTTAATAAAAATACAAGTATAGGCTAGAAGACTGGTACTATAAGTAACACAAAGGCCTTCAAAGAGAAACAAAATGATTTTTTTGAGCATTTGTCCACATTATGCTAGAAAATATCTTATCCTGCTATGTTTAGTCTTCTAATATTATTATTCTTTAATGTATATTTATGGATTCTCCCAAGTTTTAATTATATCATTATCGAAACAAGAGTCTCTGCTTTACATAATTACATATTGCAAAGATCTATCTCATACCACCTTCCTCAGTAACTTGACTCAACCTTCCTATTTTTAATGGGGCCCCTTTATAGGTACCCAAGAAGGTACTGAAATAAGACACCTTATAACCGAGTGTTTTTAATTTCGTTATAAGTCAAGTGATGAAGCTCATAATTCTGCCATTAGTGAGAAGCTCATGATTCTGCCGTTGTGTGAAATTTAGATGTTGAAGCACGCACCTCAATCATCCTACCTGTGTGAATTGAACAAACTTAAAAGTATACCTAACTTAAGTTGGTTTTTCATCAATCTTTTAGTGTTCAGCCATTTCTAGCAAAGTCTAAATGACATACTCATTGCCAATTTTTTGGTTTTGATGGAAGATATTGTTGAGTTTATACACAAAGTACACATATGGTTCTGCTATGGCAGAAGTGCACATATAATTCACCTCTGGAAAACTCGAGACTCTTTAGAATTGTAAATTTCTAGTTATCGCACACACTTGGTGCATTTGACTTTCTTCCAAATTCTTTTTTAACCAAGTGTTCAAATGACACTTCTTGGGCTATTCTAACTTAGCAACAATGTACTAGATATTAATATATAATTAACTAAATTATCACGATCCAAGCCTAGGTCCTAGACATGACACAGCGAATTGGGAACCCGAAGAGACCCCAAACAAGCCTCTTAAGATATCATTACACATCCTTGGTCGCGGAAGCAATTAAACAATGATAAGGGAATATAAATAAGGATAAGGCACTAAGGGAAGTCTTTCATATCATAAAACATCAAAAGAGTCAAAGTTCAAGCATAATTACATAACTCGTCCAACAACACCTCTAAACCTAGAATTGAGCGGGGGCCAAGACAACTTTTCGGGCTCACCCTAATAGTCAAAAGCATACAAGTAGATAGTGAAAGTCTCTACATAATATAAGAACAAGACATATCATCCCCGGAGTTGAGGACTTACCAAACTTGCTTTGAGAAGATAGTACTTGCCACGGGGAGGATGAGGATGATCGTAAGGAGCTCCAGTTCCTACATGGTAACATCATGTAGGCATAGAGTATGCATTAGTACATTTTTATGTACTAAGTATGTAGGATACAATGCAACAATAGATAGACAACATAATCAAAATGCATAATTGTAAGCAAGAGATAGTATATTAACAACATGGCATGCATGATCAATACTCAAAGTAAAACACTTATATAGAAACATAGTACATGTATAGGCAGAGACCATCATCATAGACCAAGCCACCTAGTACTTGGAATCCAAGGTAAACCACCCCTTGGAGGTGTTTGAGGTATCAAGCCCTCAACTTGGTTAATGGGTTTACCACCTCCCATCAAGATGTTCGAGGTACCAACCCCTCAACTTGGTTAATGGGTGTTTACCACTTCCCATTAAGGTAGTCGAGGTACCAACCCCTCAACTTGGTTAAATAGATTTTTACCACCTCTCATCAAGGTGTTTGAGGTACCAAACCCTCAACTTGATTAATGGGTTTACCACCTCCCATCAAGGTGTTTGAGGTATTAACCCCCCAACTTAGTTATGGTCAACTTGAAATAGTAGAGATATCTTTCATGAAATCAACTAACATATACATTACTTTTATCATCATAAAGTCACTTGGCTCATAGGGCATGCAATAGATCATCAATAGCTCAAGAACCCTAAATCGGACATTTTATCAAACACTTCGTGAGTGTATAATGCTAGTGTAAAATCATGTAATTAAAGAGTGAAATCATGCAAGAAAACTTGAAGTAAATCAACCCACCAATACATGGTAATACCCTCATGCAAGATACATCAAAACACTTCATCAAATCACACAATAGATCATAGATTCATAACTCAAAACATACTTAAATAGTCCACATTTTATGAAACTCCAACATAGTTCATAGTAAAATTCATAATAAGTAAGACCAATAAGTAAATCAGCTTAGAAACATGAAATTTATGTAAAAGGGAAGCTTGGGCACCATGGCTGAAAGGAATCAAGGTTGAAACCCACATACCTTAATTTTGGTGAATTCCTTGATGAAAATTGAGATGAGAACTTGAGGCTTGAGTGATTTTCTTAAGATCTAGAATGAGTTTTGGCACTTGGATTTTGGGTGAAATACTTATCTAAGTATTTGGGAGAGTATTGGGGAATGTCTTGTATGGTATGGTATTGAAATATGGCTAAGTATAGGTGTTTTTACGCATGGGAAGACTTAGCCCAAGACCCAAAGGCCTTGAACTGAGCAACAAAAATAGGCAAAAAAATACACAGAGGCGCCCTGGCCATGTCGCGCCATGGACGCGAAAACCTCTCTGAAAATTGCATTTTGGGAATTTCAAATTTTAATACGGTTTCTCTAAAATAGGGGTTTGACCCATTACACACTCAATTTTGCCCCTTGATCAAGAATATGAAGTTGGATTTTTTGATATTACCCATGAATTTTGAATATATGGAAATTAAGATTATGGGCACTTCCGAGACATATTTTTGGGCACTTTTTGTGGTCGTTTCATAAATAAAAGTGTTCCCTCTCTAATATCTAAGATTTTTAGATGATACGGTTCACAAAATTCACCACCGTAAAGTAGGTAGAGGTCTAGGATTCGAGCCTTGCTTCCACTTATTAGAAATGGAGGCTGGAGATCTAGTTAACGAAAAGGCTAGGATATAGCTATTCAAGCATCCCAAAGTATATCTATAACGATTGTTATTTCATATTGGAGCTTTTGGGTAAACCTGATGACTTTTGTGAAGAAGGCAGCACAAAAGAAGACTTGAAGGCTTATTAAGAAAGGCGACAAGGGCCGACAAAAGGTGGAAAATGAAAAGCATTTTCTGATCCCCCCTTGAGCTAGGGGAATTGAGCCATATGGTGATACCCGCGAAATGAAAGGGTGCCTTGAATACTCAAATGCATACAAGGGAAGGTATATTATTCAATATAGTTTTTACCTTAGATTCGGGTAATAACTACAATCTCATTTTGAGTATCATGATGTTTCTCTTATCTTTGTTGTGTATTACCTATTAAATCAAATCAAAGCTTTTGAACTATCCCTCAAAGACAAAAAGTCTATCAAATTGAAGCTTCCACTTTTGGCAGCTGTTAGGCAAGTGATACCATACACAAATCCACACCTTTATAGTAAGAGTAAATTAAGGTAAATTGATAAGCTAATACGGTTGACTTACTTTTCATATGTATGTGGAATGTACCTGATGTTAAGCACTGGGCCCAAGCTCTAAGCTCCTCTCCTTTGATTGATTGTTCGCATCAGGTCTCAAGTTGTCTATTGCACTCCCTAAATAGGATTCTTTTCACCTTTTCCTCTTAGTATTTGTACCCTATCGGTCACTGAGGAATACTTAGGTTTAGAGGGTAGTCCCTTTTTCTTGTGTAAAAGCACTTAGAATTCGAACATGTTGTGTTTTACAACCATGGGGACAAATCTACAGGGCTATCTTCTTATTTTGTCAGATCTTTCAATTTTTTCACAATTACAACTCATTGCACCTGCTCCTTTAAAGGGCGGCATCTTGAAGCTTACCCTCCAAGCAAGGGCACATTGTACAGTAGTTTCCTGTTCAAGGAAGTGAAAGTAAGATAGAATATTTCCCCCTTTTTGACTTTTCAGTATTTTTTTGAAACACAAGAATCAAATAATTTTCTATGGTGGAACAAAATATCTCCCGTCTCTGCTTTGAATAGATTCATTTTTTATTTCTAAAGGAATGTTGTTATGTTGTTTTGAAGGATACACTAATCCCTTGAATTTGGTACCAACAGATATCACCCTCCCCAAAACAACTTTCTCTTTCAACTTTCTCTTTCATGTCTTTCAACTAATTAATAAGACCTTGGAGAGCCACTTTTGATAAAACTCGATTAGTTTCTTGAAAAATTGCTTCATATATGAAACTTTCATTTTTGAGAAATGCTCTTGTTATTTCCAATAAGATAACGCAGTTACAAATCACTTCTTCCAAAGTGCGCCACATTCGTTTTGCTAGCAGCAATTCAATAAGTTCTCTGGGTGAAAAAATGTTCGACATTCCATCTTTTGAAATTAACACTTTTGATGTTATTTGGCATACAGTAATTTCCATATTCCTATTATGAATTTTCACCCCTCGGGAGCAATAAACTTGTTGAATTTTTATTAATCAAAGAGATTTGTCTTTGCGCTATAGTCAACTTAGTACCAATCAAGAGATGATGAACGATCAATGCATCTTTAACATATGAGTTGGAAAATCTTAAAATAATTTAAATCATCATATAAATGCTTATGTAGGAACAGTACCATATCCGACAATAAGATCATGCGCGTTATTATATGAAATCTCAATGTTACCTTTACATCGGAAAAGGATGAGTCTACTTTCAAGGTAGAGCTCTATCCCATTAGGTGGGTGTCATGAATCATAATGCTATATATGGATCCGTTAGCTAGGCCATATTGGAAATATAAACCTATGGTGGCATGTATGAGACTTAAGACTTATGTGTAGCACCTTCCTTGTGACTCAAAAGTGTTATTATAGTGTATTTCTTAAATATAATAAAATTCTTTCGTTATTTGGAAAATTCGACTTCGTATTCTTTTTCAAGAGGCAAATTGTGTAGAAAAAGAGTCATCTTCGATTTTTAGGCGACCCGTATAAAAATTATTTTGGGTGATTTTGGCCTAAACCAGAGGAGTGCACGACCAATTCGTGTCGCCCCTTGTTCCGCGATAGCACAAAAGTGGCCTAAACTCATTCCTAGGACAAAATAAGGAAAATAGAACTGCGTGAAAAAATACATAGTGGCAGAACCAAGGCGCGATGCGCCCATGGTCCCTATATGTGTAAATTTCTCCAAACTTTGCCAGTTTTAAGTGAGGGTAATTGGGTGATAACTCAACACTCGTATAGATGGGATTTCTCTTGTATTCCACTATTTTTAGCCCTAAATTCTCACTCTAAAGCTCTCTAAATCCTCACTAAAATCCCTGATCTAATTTCAATGTTCTCAAGAACTCTCATTGAATATCCAGAATACAAGTGAATCCTTCAAGCTTCCCACAAGTTTTCTTTATTTTTACGACCCAAGCTTAGGGCCAAGACGTGAAACTGCGAATGGAAAGTTCGGAGACAACCCAAACAATCCTCTTAGTATATCATGTACACATTCTTGGTTGTAGAAACAAAATAAAACAATAATAAGAGTCAAGTATTTAAAAAAGGGAAGCAAGACTAAGGAAAGTTTTTCAAAATCATAAAAACATAGGAGAGTCGAGCTCAGAAGCATATACAAACATAGTGAAAACACCCCCAAAAAATGCCCAAAAATGTTCCTTAGAAGTGCTCGAAAACGTAATTTCCATATATTTAAAAATCCATCTGTTATTTTGAAACTCCGAATTTATATTCTTTTTTAGGGGGTCAAATTCAGTGGGAATTGAGTCAAACCCAAATTTTAAATCAACCGTATCAAAATTCAAAAATTATAAAAAATACTATTTAGTAGGGTCAACTTTGAATGGGAATATATCTTAGAACACAAAGAATTGAGTGGCTCACGACCTACCAAATTAAAACCCTTTGAATTAGTTTTCCGACGCACTTAGTTTCATCTCATTCAGAGTTCGGATGAAGAATTTATGCCCGTTTTCATATAACTTGTTTGTGCAGGAATGCAGATTTCTAGTGAGTATCTGTGTCGCCTCCATGATGCAGACCAATGTTATTTTGGTCCTATTTTTTTATTTCGCTCCAAGACTTTCAAGTCTCGGGCACAAGGGTTCCCATACGTGTTTTTAAATATACTTAGCCTTATTTCACCCTCATATCATCCTTAACATTCCCCAATATCTTCTCAAGCATTTAGTGTCATTTTTCACCCTAAATTCAAGTCCCAAAACTCAAGAACAATCTTAAGAATTTCTTCAAGGATTTCATTCAAGCTTCAAGTCTCTATCTTCAATCCCTTTCAAGGGTTCTCCAAAGCTAAGGTATGTGGTGTTGAACCATTGGGTCCTTCCACCTGTGGTGCCTAATCCCCCTTTTTACTAATATTGCATTATTTAAAGTTGATTTTACATGTGGGTCTTGTATATTGAGAAATTTACTACACAGTGATTTTAGTTCATGAAAGTATGGTTGTTTTAGCATGTTTTGAGCTCTAAATCTTGGATCTAATGTTGGATTTGATGAGGGGTTTTGATGTGAATGTCTTGAGGGTGTTGTAAGGTGTTGATTGATAGTTTTATAGTAGATTTTCTTGCATGATTTCATCTCTAAATTGCATGGTCTTTTATCCCCATTACTACCACCAAGGTGTTGGATAAAATGTCCGTTTATGGTTCTTGAGGAAATGAAGGTCCAAAGCATGAGATATAATATGAATGATGTTATGATGATGAAATGAGCTTATGTATATGATTTTTCCTATATGAAGTATTGCACTAGAGCATATGATAAGTCCTATATAAAGTGATGTATTAGACCATGCCTAATCCGAAGGGACAAGAGACCATGTAACCTATCGAGGGGTCAGTACCTTGGTAATCGAGGTGGGGGTTAGTACTCACCAACCATGTGAGGGGTTCCTATTTTTCCACCCGGATGATAGGTGTGAATGTCATTAACCATGTGAGGGGTGCGTACCTCACCACCTAGGGTGATGGGGTGTGACCATTACGATCTTAGCCTAACGCAAGGTTGTATAGCTTTCTTCGTCTCATCGTCACATATGGTATCCTATATGAGCATGAGTTATTTAAGCATGTTTTACTTTAGCGTTGATTATACATGTCATATTATTATATTATGCCTATTGCCTATTGTTATGCATTTTGATTATGATGCCTATCTCTTGTTGTATTGCATCCTACATACTTAGTACATTCAAACGTACTAACGCATACTCTATGCCTACATGATGTTACCATGTAGGAACTGGAGCGCCTATTGATTCTTCTTATGGCTAGACGGATTGTTCAAGTTAGACTTTGGTGAGTCCTCCATTCCAGGGACAATGATTATTCTCCTATACTATGTTCTAAGACTATCTTTCTTTTATGTATGTATTAACTATAAGGGTGATCCCGGTTGCTTGTGTTGGCCCCCACTCTTATCTATGTAGTAGAGGTGTTGTTAGGCATGTTATATATTATACTTGTGCTTTGACTCACTTATGATATTCAAGTTATTTAAGTATAAATCTCTCTCTCCTTAGTCCCAAATGCCTTTGTTTGTATTTCTTACGTTGTTTTACATTGCTTTTGCGACCAAGGTTGTGTAATGATATCTATAAGGCTTATTTGGGGTCCTTTCGGGTTCCCCATTCGCCAGTTATGTCTAGGGCCTAGGCTTGGATCGTGATAAAGATGGTATCAGAGCACTAGGTTGATATATCCTCGAAGTCCAATGCACCGCATCGATAAGAGTATTATTCATGGTTGTGTTGTACACCACAACTATGAGTAGGAGTCTACGAGACATTTTAGGAAATGTTTCCCTTCATCATGGTCTATGTCGTACTTAAGAAGCAATATATGGCTTTTTCCTCTAACAAATGTTTTTTGCTCTCTTAGTTGATCATGTCACTTCAAGGAGGAAGGCGAAGGAAGGTAAGTAGAAGGTTTTGTTTTTGATGGATTCGAGTTTCACTATTTCTTCTCTATTCTTTTAGTTGATGGTGGGGCTTCTTCTGTTCCCAAGTAGTTGTGTGGATCTTTGGTGTATGTTCTCTTGGTTGGGTGTATTGTTGCTAGAAAGTTCATAAGTGTTGATCCGGGTTTGTATTGCATTAGATCTTGCTTTGTGGCTTATTGGATTTGATGTGGTGGATTTTGATGTTGTATGTGGGATGGAATAGTCGCATGCATATGTATCTCCTTGGTGGTAGAAGTCATAGTGGTAGCCATGATTCCCTAATGAGCCCGTCTTTGAGTGGGAGGTTGTTAAATGGTAGCTAGGGAGGTAGGTCCATTTCATGTCCTAAGGTACAATTGGTTTCTAAGGGGTTGCATTTGTCGTCTTGTGAGAAATTGAGGTGTTGAACCTAAGTTATTTTGTCTATAGAATTTTTATTGGTGGTGGGTGAGGCTTTGAATGTCCTTTTCGATATTTGTAATTTTGGGATAGTGTCCTTTGGTTTGACTAGTACACCAGTTATGCGTATAAGTCTCATGAGTAAGATCTCTAGTCCTTACCCTTATAGGTTTATAGTGGTTTTGGTGATGATAATGTGGTTTGTTTTCTAATGAGGTAGTACATGTGAGTCATTCAAGGGTAGTACTACAAGTTTAAGGAAGGAGGTTGGATGCTAAATAGGAGAAATAAGAATTTTGGTTGTAAAAGGTTGCCTTCATAGGTCGTGCGGTGCCAGGTGATGGCATTAAGGTGGACCCTAGTAAAATGAAGGTGATTAGATATTAGACTAGACCTTGACTCCCTTGGGTGTTAGTAGCTTCCTGAGTTTAGTGGGCTATTACTGGAGATTGTGAGTATGTTCTCTTCCGTTGTTATTCCTATGAATTAGTCGACCCTAAGTAAAACCAATATTGTGATCGACGTTTTGAGTAAGGTAATTAGATAGGTCCGGGGGTTGCTATTTCTTATGTTATCCCTTGGTGCTAGTAGAATTCATGTGTATGAGGGTTGATTCTTGATCCCTTCCGATCTAGGAGATCCAAAACTATTTTCAAGAAAACCTACATGGATTTTGCTTACTTTAATTCGGGATTTTGAATATTATGATTCCTAACATTTTATTGATGCATGAGTAGTGATTATTTGATTATTTTAATGTGACTTGAACCATTGCATGAGGATTTACCTTGGGTTCATAAAATTATAAGTTATGCATTAGAGATTACACTATGAATTTAAATGTGGGATTAATTATGTTTTCACTTTCAGTTTCATATTATAAATATTGACTTTCGATTGAGTCTTAATTACCCATGTCATTCCCTCATTGATCATAACATATACATTCATGTACATCGATTATTTTGAGAAATTATGTTATGGATTAAGCCCAATTTTATTTTATGGTATGGATTTGACAAAATGTTGGTTATGACAATATTGTGATTACACATATATTTGATTTTTGGCTCATTGAACATGAGGTTCTTGCAGCATATTGTGTATGAATGAACTATTCTTATGCATGAATATTATGACTATGAAATTATGATTTTGGCATTTGAGTCTAAGTATGAATTATTATGAATGGTATTTGTCTTTTAAGCGCAATTGTGCATTGAAATGATTTGAAAAAAAATGACTATTGCCTTTTTGAAAGTAAGTATATGTATGTTGTAAGTGTTCTTGTGGGATGATGACTTAGCACCGATGGATTGAGAGGGGAGGGTTTATAAGGGTCGCCCCATGTTCTTATTGCATAGAGACTTGTCTTGTGATCTTGGTTGAACTTAGCTTGATGGGTTGGAGGTTTTGTGGTAGTTTGAGCTACTTGCATAGAATGCTTCTAATGAGTATAGAACCCATAAGTTTGTAATATGATGGTTGATCTATTTGGTCAATTACAATGGGATAGTCGTTTCTCTAAGATTGATCTTTTGTTCAGGTTTTGTCTCCAAGTGAGGATGAAGATAGATGATATCTCTAGGTGTCTTTTTGGATTAGGAGTAAGCATTATTAGTATTGGTGGAGTTATTTGGTTGATTTATGAGTTGGCTATGCCTATGGGTTTCATGAATAGGGTCTTAAAACCCTACCTTGATATGTTTGTGGTAGCCTCTAGTGATGAAGTATTGATTCTTTTAGAGCTTGTGAATCATTTGGGGGTAGTATTGCAAGTCTTGGAGGATGAGAGGTTGTTTGCTAAATTGATAGGTGTGTATTGTGGATAGCAAGAAGTTGATTGGGATTCTTTAAGGATTATGAATGAGTGTGTATTACTTTTCCCTGGTAAGGCTAATGTTGCGGCCGGTGCTCTAGGTAGCCTAGCATGTGTGGATAGTGGTGGTAAGAAGGAGACTAGTGGGATCCATCGATCGGCTAGGTAGGGAGTTAGGTTGAAGGAAGTAGAGATGGTGGTATAGTGTTCTTGGTGGTTCCAAATCTTCTTGGGTTAAGAGGACTATATTAGGCAAGGCCTTGATTTTCGCCTTATTAGAGTTGGAAGTTTTGGGTGAGAGAATGATAGAGTGGAGGTTGTCTCCCGGGGGAAGATGACGGTTATGGTATCAAGTAAGTTAGGTGTATTTAAGATTGGCAATTGAGTTGAGGATTATGAGTCCTTATAGAGTGTAGAGGGAGGTTGGTAATGTTGCTTAAGTTTGGGGATTGCCTTTGGGTGTAGATATGATTCGCCTGGTTCTTCATGCTTCTAGGTGGATGGGAAGTGTTGGTGACTCTAGTGTTATAGAACTCTTTGAAGTTGTGGTGAGGAGGAGGATAAGTGGCCTTGGAAGGAGGTCCCGGTAGTGGTTTTGGATGGATAAGCGGAGAGGTTGATTAATGGGGATGTGGTCTTCATTAAGTCCCTTTGGAAGAGTCATCTATTTGTATGTCTTTTGGGAAGTCGGAACGAGCATGAAGGAGCACTATCCATATTTCTTTCATTATATTCAAGCTTATTATGACATGTCATGCCCTTTTTATGATTCCAAGTCTTACATTTCAGCCCCTATGCCATTCATATGCATTCATGTTTAAGTTGGCAAGTTTATGATAATTTTACACTTATGCTGAAGTTCTGAAAATGGTATTTTAAAGTGTATTGATGCATTCTTGTTGAGGTTGATCCCTTTATAATTACTCTCCTCTTGTACATTTCTTTGACATATAGGGACGAATGTTCCCAAGGGGGAGATATTGAAACAACTCAAAAAAATGCCCGAAAATGTGCCTTGGAAGTGCCAAAATCATAATTTCCATATATCTAAAAATTCGTTTGTTATTTTAAAAATTTGTCTTCATATTCTTGTTTGGGGGGTCAAATTGAGTGGGAAATAGGTCTAACCCGAATTTTAGAGCAACCGTCTCAAAATTCAAAAATCACAAAAAATGCTATTTAGTAGGGTCAACTTTGAATGGGCATATCTCTTAGCACATAAAGAATTGAGTGGCCCACACCGACCAAATTAAAGCCCTTTGAATTAGTTTTTCGACGCACTAGGTTTCACCTCATTAAGAGTTCAGATGAAGAATTTATGCTCATTTTTGTAGAACTTGTTTGTCCAGAAATGCAGATTTCTAGTGAGTATCCATGTCGCCTCCGCGACGCGGACCAATGTTATTTTGGTCCTGTTATTTTTATTTTGGTCCAAGACTTTTAAGTCTTGGGCCCAAGGGTTCCCAAATGTGTTTTTACATATACTTAGCCTTATTTCACCCTCATATCATCCTTAACATTCCCCAATATCCTCTCAAGCATTTAGTGTCATTTTTCATCCTAAATTCAAGTCCCAAAACTCAAGAACAATCTTAAGAATTTTTTCAAGGATTTCATTCAAGCTTCAAGTCTCCATCTTCAGTCTCTTTCAAGGGTTCTCCAAAGCTAAGGTATGTGGTGTTGAACCATTGTGTCCTTCCACCTATGGTGCCTAATCCATCTTTTTACTAATATTACATGATTTAAAGTTGATTTTACATATGGGTCTTGTATATTGAGAAATTTACTATACAATGATTTTAGTTCATGAAAGTATGATTGTTTTAACATGTTTTGAGCTCTAATTCTTAGATCTGCTGTTGGATTTGATGAGTGGTTTTGATGTGAATGTCCTAGGGGTGTTGTAAGGTGTTGATTGATGGTTTTACAGTAGATTTTGTTGCATGATTTCATCTCTAAATTGCATGATCTTTACCCACATTACACACCACAAGGTGATACGTGTGAATGTCATTAACCATGTGAGGGGTGCATACCTCACCACCTAGGGTGATGGGGTGTGACCATCACCATCTTTGCCTAGCACAAGGTTGGATAACTTTCTTGGTCTCATTTTCACGTGTGATATCCCATATGAGTATGAGTTATTTAAGCATGTTTTAATTTAACATTGATCGTACATGTCATATTCTTATATTATGCCTATTGCTCATTGTTATGCATTTTGATATGATGCCTATCGCTTATTTCATTGCATCCTACATACTTAGCAAATTGAAACGTACTAACACATAATCTATGCCTACATGATGTTACCATGCGAGAACCAGAACACCTATTGATTCTTCTTGTGGCTAGATGGATTGTTCAAGTTAGCCTTTGGTGAGTCCTCCATTTTGGGGACAATGATTATTTTCTTATAACATGTTCTAAGATTATCTTTCTTTTATATATGTATTAACTGTGAGGGTGAGCCCGGTTGCTTGTCTTGACCCCCGCTCTTATCTATGTAGTAGAGGTGTTGTTGGACATGTTATGTATTGTGCTTGAACTTTGACTCACTTATGATATTCAAGCTATTTAAGTAATAAATCTCTCTCTCTCTCTTACTCCCAATTCCTCTTGTCTATATTTCTTACGTTGTTTTACATTGCTTCCGCGATGAAGAATGTATAATAATATACTATGAGGCTTGTTTGGGGTTCCTTCGGGTTCCTTATTCGCCGGTCACATCTAGGCCTTATGTTTGGGTCGTGACACATAGTATCCAACAACACCTCTTCTTAAGAATGGAGTTGCGCGAAGACACTTTTCGGGCTCACTCTCATGATAATAAGTATCCAACATAAAGAAGTAGTCTCAACATAGCATTAATAATATAGATATTATCTTCAGATTAGAGGACTCACTAAAACTTTCTACAAAGAACTGAACTAGGCACATGGAGCTGGATGATTAATAGGAGCTCCGATCCCTACATGGTAATATCATGTACATATAGAGTATTTAGTACTTGGAATGTACTAAGTATGGGGGCTGCAATGTAACAAAGGCATAATCCATAATATTCAAAATGCATACATATAGGCAATAGATATAATCCATAATCTCAATATGACATGCATAATCAATGCTTGCAATAAAACATGCATGTAAGATATTTAACTTGCATAATATAATATAAGTATGTGAGAGGCTACCTTAACCGACATAGGCCAAGTGAGCTATAACTTGGAATCCAAGGTATGACACCCCTCAGCAAGGTAATTAAGGCTTGAAACCCCCTCGACAAGATGATCGAGGCATGACACCCCCTCAACAAGGTATAGTCTACTTTCTAAAGTAAATCAAATATGTCCCCACATAGGAGAATCATGAATGATTCGAGGCATGACAACCCCCCTCCCCCCTCTCCCCCGGCAAGGTGTGGTATAACTAGAGGGATCCATTAGTAAAGCCCATTTAGGAACATAATATAATCCTATGGTGGTACATAGTTTAAAGACTAAAGACTTTATATAAGGACCCTTTGGGTCGAGCCCCAATCTTAAGCCTCAATCGGTGCTAAGTATAATCCTATGAAATGTTTAAAATAATCATAACTTTAATCATAACTTTAATCATAACATGAACAACTTGTAAGAAACATGATAGCTCATTAACATGTTTGACCTCTACTAGTGAGCTTAACTTGAACTTAAACTTGAACATGAGGGTAACATAATAATCATGCTTGATCCCTCAACTTGACATGAATGAATTACTAGAGGGTAAAATCTTGAAATAGGGCTCAACTTGTCACTTGTAACATCATAGATATTTTTCATGAATTTAATACATGCTTAGAAGCCCATAGTTATTTGAAATCACTTGACTTGTAAATCATGCAATAGTTCCTCAATAACTTAGAAATTCTTGTCATGTAATTTCATCAAACACATGGAGGGTTCATGACACTTGTTCAAAATCATGCAACTCAAGAGTATAACTAGAACGAGTAAATCAATTCAAATCAGCCCAACCAATGTTGTAGTAAAACCCTCATATTGGGCATCTTGAAATTCATCTGAAAGTTCACAATAGCTAATAGTTTTCATAGTTCACATCATGCAAAACTTCCATATATAAATCAACATATGGTATGAGATTAAAATGGATGTTAATGCATGATCAATCAATACTTGATAAAACTGAATATAGTTTACGTTCATAATTCATAATAAGAGATACACATAAGTAATACAACTTGAAATCATGCAATTTTCATAAAATGAGAAGGTTGGGCTTAATGGGTGAAAGGACCCATGGATGAAGACCCATATACCTTAAGCTTGGAATTTCTTGGAGTGAACTTGAAGGAGACCTGAAACTTGGATTGGGTCCTTGAAATCCAAAGTTGTTCTTGAGATCCTTGAATTTGAATGGAGGTTTTGCTAAAGTCTTAGAGAGGTTTTAGAGAGGGTTTTGTAAGTTCTAGAGTTGAAAAATTACTAAGTATGGAAGATTTCACATTTAAATGGGCATTGAATTATTACCCCAATGTCCTTTGAAGAAATATGAAAAACAGGGGAAAAATTACACTGGTCCATGTCCAGTCCGCGACGCGGACCAGGCGTGAAGGAACTTTTTGTGCTAGTCCGTGCCTAGGCCGCGTCGTGCCCGGGGCGCGGATGCACACAGTAAGTTGGTTAATTAGAAAAAATGATTTTTCACTACAGGTCTTCTAAAATATGAGTTTTACTCATTTTCCACTCATTTTCCCCCCGGTTAAGAATATAAAGTTGGATTTTTCAATTCACGCTTGGATTTTGAGATATATGGAATTATGAGGCATTCTGAAGCACATGAGGGGTGTTTCATTATTGATTTCATTGTTTAAGATATGTGAATCTTCCATCCATGGGTCCTTCCACCCATAGAGTCCTCAAATTTGTTTTCATTAAATTACTTGATTTCAAGGATTAATTTCTTATGGCACTTTCTATTATTACTCCTATGCATGAAATATATTGGAAATTGGTCTGTTGATGCATAAGCTTTTATTAAGGAATCAGCTTATGATATGTTTATGATACAAAAACTTTGTATGCTATGATATCTTGAAAGACTTGAAAAGATTATGGATCTTTGAATGAATTTCATGACACTCAAATTGGGGGTTTTACTATAATGTTGGTGGGTTGATTTAAATGGTTCCTAAATGATTTTGTTCTACTTCTCTCATGTTCTTTACTCTTGAATTGCATGAGCTTAAGCATATCTACATATACCCACCATGGTTTGACTAAAGCTAGGGATGACAATGGGGCAGGGCAGAGCGGGTGCGGGGCCAGTTGAGCTCAATCCATAAATTTTTTAAACCACCCTGGCCAGCATGATGATTTTTTCATTTTCAACCCCCCGCATAGACCTACCCCACATAAACTCATCCTGCTTAAGTTTTTAAGTTTTTTATTTTTAATTTAATTTAATATAAAAAATAAAATTTTTTTAACTTTTTTAATTTTTCGCTAATTAACATCTCAACAACTAATTAACTATTTTTAGTTGACATTTCAACAATTCTCTCTTAATCGTTAATTAAAAGTTTCTAATTAATATTTCAACAACTAACTCATCGGATATGTCTAGTTTAAATTTTAGAAGAAAATAATATTAAAGTCAATATTTAATATAAAAAGTTTATATCTTTGAATTTTACTAATTACAAAGATTTAATTTTCTTTGAATTTTAATATTTTGTTCTTTAAACCCGAAACCTTTCCCGCCCCACATTAGTTTTAACAATAGTTACTTCAACCCGTCCCACACCCACCCTAGCCCACATAACTTTAAACCTACCTAGACTAGCATAGCTCAAAAATCATCCCGTACCGGCCCGATCCTGCCCCATTGCCATCCCTAACTAAATCTATGTGGCAAGTCTCGTATGTTGATGATATGATTATGAGAAATTATGCAAGTTATGAATGTTGAAAGGGCTATTAAGCATTTTATAAATGATATGACACCTTTCTTTGATATTACGATGTGATGGTTTTGATGAGCTACTCGTATGATACTATCATGAATTACGAAGTTATGTAAGATATGATTATGTATAAGAATTGAGTATTTTGTGAGATTATTGACCTTGCATTGAGAAGACCTTAGTTGATAGCTATTGTCCCTTAACTATGTGCCACCATAGGATATTGTGTGATACCTACCGAAAAGATCATACTATAAGGTAGGATGAATTGTAACTCCTATAGAAAAAGGTTATACCGTAAGGTAAGGATATTGCTTAACATTTATCAAAAAAGGCCATGCCGTAAGGTAAGGTTGTCTTGTGACACCTACCAAAAAGGCTATACTGTAAGGTAATGACATTTGGTAACACTCTTCAAAAAGGAGATATCGTAAGGTGAGCGGATGGTTTACCTTGGCAAAGTACACCACTCCTTTTCTAGTGTAGAGTGAACATCAGGATTCTAAGTAGTAACTCGCTTGATCTTATATATCAATTATGGTCTCTTCCCACCTATGTATGATACGACATATGATTTGGTTATTCTCTATGCACTTTTTGACTAAAGCATTAATCATTTATGTCATATTGAGCCTATAACCTTGAATATGATTATGCATGTCGATTATTATGGATTATGTTTTCTTGTTGCATTGCACCCCACATACTTAGTACATTCCAAGTACTAACACGTATTTTTTGCCTATATGATCTGATCATGTAGGGACCGGTGCTCTTATTTATCCACCTTCTTGCGACTAGTATGCTGGATTGAAGATTTGCAATTAGCGAGATCTCCACTTCGGGGATGACAACCACTTTCTTTCATGCTATGTTAAAGATTTATTTACTTTTGAACAATTACTTTTGAGGGTGAGCCTGGGAGATGTCTTGACCCCCATTCAACTCAAGCTAGAGGTATTGTTGGATAGGTATATGCGATGAGTTTGACTTCCATTATACTTATTTAATTATGGAAGACTTACCTTTGGTCCCTATCCCTTTATGTGGCATTGACTGTGATGGCATGTGATGAAACTCCAAAGCCCTTATTGTCCCCATAGCATGAGTCACACTTACATGCCACTTAGTATTTTCTTGCTACTTGATGGTAGAAAGTCCTATTCCCTTTACATCCCCATAGCTTGAGTTCAAAGCCCCGATTCCTTTAGAGTCATTTTCTTGATGTTTAGTTATGCTTCTGCAACCAACGTTGTGCTTACTTATGCTTAGAGGCTTGTTTGGCATTCCTTCAGATTCTCCATTCATCGTATTACACCTAGGCCCTAGGATTGGGTCGTGACATTATATAAGGACCCCTTGGGTTGAGCCTCCACCTCAAGCCTCATTCGATACTAAGTCAAATCCCACAAAATACATGTACAATATATAAGTAAACATCATAATTCATAACTCATGGTAGTCATAATTACATAACTGTTAGGATAGGGATGATAAACAAGTAAACCAATTCAAATTATAAGAATGACCCATCTTCCTATCTTGCATGTAATGTGGGTACAATTCTTCCGCCTTGTCAATTTATATAAAAATAGGGTCTTGAGTCACACTTTATAATCATGATCACATTCATACTTAAATACTTGTAACCTTCTTCATAAATCATGGTTTGAAATAGAAATGAGTGCAAAGCATGATTCTAAAATCATGAAATCAATTGAAATTCCTGCAAAATCATGTAATCAGAGACCAATCAAGTCATACTTTAAAGAACCCATCACAATTTCATAAGTTCCATATGGTAGATAATAGAAACTCCTTGAATTTAACTTGGAAGTGATGCAGTACATACAATTTATAGTAAAAAAATATAATCTGATATAGAGTTTATGAATGTGGCATAAATCATCAAATTAGTATTAGAATCATGAAATCCATAAAAATTACACTTGAAAATTGGAAAATGGTTGAGTGATTTGGGGCCCCATGGATGGAAGGGATTCATAGGTGAAGACCTACATACCAAGATGAAGAAAACCAAGAAATTTGGAAGCAATTGACCTTGAATCCCTTGAAAAACTTAGAACCTTAGCTTGCTTCAATGGAGGATCCTTGAGACAAATGCCTTGGGAGATTTTGAGAGAGTTTTAGGAGTTAATGAGAATAAATGTGTTTTGAAGGGCATTGGGGAGATTATAGGTACTTATAGGCTCAAAACGACATAGTTTAGGTCTTAATTGGGTGAAAAATGACCAAAAAACTCTTCACTAAAAACTGTCAGGAGTGGTCCATGAGCATGATCTATGGGTTGTAGATCAAACTATGGCTTATGGATCAAGAGTTTTGTCCTAGTTACACATTTGAACCTCTGAAATTTACCTCTAAACCTTATCTATGAACACACTTGTACGACCTGTAGGTTCATTTATGGGTCATACACTTCCCTTGTAATACCTCTCAGTACCCAAACCACAAACTCCAATTATGGTCTGTAAATTAGTCTATGGGTCGTAACGACCCCTCATAGAACCATTCCATACTTACAATAATTTTACACCTTTGAGCCTAACTATGAACCCATGTTCATGACTCATCAACTAGACTACAAAATGTAAAACCTTGTCATCTGGTGACACATTTTAAACTTTATAAATCTATTTTAATCCCTTCGTCTATGATCCAGAGTCTGTAACTCATCGACCTTTCTATGAGTTATGAAATACCCTTTGTGCTTTGCCTTCTAGACTTCAAAATTTTACTAAGTGTACTGCCCATCCATGAGACCTAACTATGGCCTATATTCCCAACCATGCACCATAGATGGGCTCATACTTGCCTGTCCAGAACCAAATTCTTGTACCCATTCCAGTTTCTAACTTTCCAACTTATGGGATGTTACAATGATATTGTGTTGTGTGGCTTATCTATATGTTCTTACCATGTAAGAAAAGTCTCCTAGTGCTACAATGAAAAAAATCCACTTTGTTCTAGTTCATTATCTTTCCCTATTTTGTCTAAATGTCAAACTATATTTCGTTTTGAAATCTCATTTTTCTTATTTTGTTAATTTCTTACATGTACAAGCTAATGTCGCACAAGATACATCTTCTTTTTGAGGATAAAGCAGTTGTTGTCAAGAAATAAAATCTAATCAAGGTTAGAGTCGAACCCAAGGGAATACATAGACTTAAGAGAATTCAATTAATGTAATTTGAGTGATTAACCAACTTATTTCCCCAAAGTAAGGGGGTTGCAATAATTAGTAGAAAAGTAAACCTAACTAACATAGGATTAAATCAATTTGGAGAGAGATTAGGTATTGTGTTCCCCATGATTCCCTAACTTAATATCACTGGATAACCTAATTCATTTCTAGTGTATAGTATGCAGGACGATAAGTTAAATTCACCAAACTCTTTGGTCTAGCCGAGAGACAAATTTCACTATGTGACTTGGCCCATCTTCGTAGTGTGCATAACTAAACCTTACCTATTAGTCCCAGTACAACCTCCCCTTGGACAAGTTCAGTTGATTAGACGAGAACACATCAATCAAATCTTGTAAATTAATCTCTTTTCCTATTCACTACTACCTTGGTCCCATCAGTAATGCTAGGCGGTTTTTAATGTTGGGCACCACTAGAAAATATGCAAAGTGAAAGGAGTTAATTAATACATGCATGCACACTTTCCAAGAATTATGAATTATCCAATTTTACCTTGTTAATTTGTCATGGTTCCTACAACCCTAGTTGTGGATTTGGCTACTCATGATTTGTATAGATGAAAGACTTATGAATTAGAATAAACATAATAGAGAACTTACATAATTGAATTAAGAACAAGCAAATCCTATTTCAAAGAGAATCAAAAAAATAAAGATCAAATCAAAGTACAAGTGTTTCTCAAAACTCTCCAATGTTATCTCTATTCAGTCTCACTATTTTTCTTCTCTAACTACCGAGTTCTCTATGTACTGTATGTAAAATAACCTAAAAAATCTATTTATACTATTTAAAATACAAAATCTAAACACAACAGGATAGCTGGGTCGACATGCCTCACAAACAGGTTTACAGGATGTATTACATTCCATGGCCCATAAACGGGGTCTCATACTGAAATAACCCCAAAAAGTGCCCAAAAATATGCCTCAAAAATACCCATAATTGTAATTTCTATATATCTCAAAATTTGTACGTGATATCGAAAATTCGACTTCATATTCTTGTTCGGGGGGCTATATTGAGTGAGAGATGGGTTCGACCCAAATTTTAGAAGACCCATAGAAAAAATTGACTTTTCACAAATTTTTGAATTCTAGTTGCTGTCCGCTTAAGCTCCACGACGTGGAGCTATCGCGGAGCTGTGTAAATTTGTCCTGTCATTAATCCACATCGTAGACCTATGTATTTTTTTTCCTTTTCTCCTATATTGGTGCAAGGACTTAGGTTCTTAGGCCTACGCTTTCCTATGGGTAAAAACATTTAAACTTAGTCATTTTTAAATCCCATATCTTGCAAGACATTCCTCAAAACCCTCTCTAACACTTAGACAAATATTTCACCTAAATTCAAGTTTCCTAATCTCAGTACGGATCTCAAGGATTCCATTCAAGCTTCAAGACTCATTCAAATCTTTATCAAGAAAATCTCTAAAGTTGAGGTATGTGGGTTTCAACCATTGAATTCTTTCACCCGTGGTGCCTAACCTTTTTTTTCATAAAAAATGCATGTTTTCAAGTTGATTTACTTACAATATTAATTATTATGGATTATGATCATAAACTATATTGGGGTTTATGAAATGTTGTTTAACTATGCATGTTTTGAGTTATAAATCTAAGATCTATTGTGAGATTTAATGAGGGGCTTTGATGTATCTTGTTAGAGAATGTTACCAATTGTTGGTAGGTGGATTTACATTAGTTTTAATTAAATGTTTTTGCCCTTGAATTACATGATTTTGAGCTAGTATTACACATCCACAAAGTGTTTGATAAAATGTCTGGTTAAGGGTTCTTAAGTTATTGAAGGTCTATTGCATGGCTTATGCGTTAAGTGACTTTATTGATGAAAGGAATGTATATATATGTGTTGAATTCATGAAAATTATGTATGATATTGCAAGTTGAACATATTGTTGAGGGGGTGCCATGCCTCAATCACCTCGTTGAGAGGGTGCCATGTCTCAATCACCTTGACGAGGGCGTGTCAAGCCTCGCTTGCCTTATTGAGGGGAAACCAAGCCTTTGTTTCCTTGTTGAGGGGGAACCGAGCCTCAATCATCTTGTCGGGGGATGGTATGCCCGTACTACCAATTGAGGGGTATATACCTCAATCACTTTTCAAGAGGGTGGTATGCCTTGGAGTCCGAGTAGTAGTTTTCTTGGACTATGACTATTGTCTCTTCCTACACATGTAATCTGTTCTATATAAGCATGTTTTACTTCAAATATTGATCATGTATGTCATATTGTTATTACTCTAATCCCTTGCCTATTATTATGCATTTTGTCTATTTGCCTATCTCTTGTTGCATTGCATCCTACATACTTTGTACATTCAAACGTACTAACACGTACTCTATGCCTACATGATGTTACCATGTAGGGATCAAAGCTTCGTTTGATCATCGTCCTCCTCTATGTGGCTAGTATTATCTCTTAAAGCAAGCATTGGTGAGTCCTCAACTCCGAGGACAATATCTATTGATTACATGCTATGTAAGGACTCTTTTCTTTTGTTGGATGCTTATGAATATGAGGGTGAGCCCGAAAGGTGTCATTCCCCCCACTCAATTCCATGTTTAGAGGTTTTATTAGAAAAGTGATGTAATTATGCTTTGAGCTTTGACTCTTCTACGTTAACCAAGTATTAAACTCTTTCACTTAGTCTTGAAACCCTTTATTTATGTCTATGTTGTTGATATCTTTCTTTCGCGCCTAAGGATGTGTGTATGATATGCTAAGATACTTGTTTCGGATCCCTTCAGGTTCCCCATTCGCCATGTCACGTCTAGGCCCTAGTTTGGGTATTGAAAAACTTGGTATCAAAGCAAAAGGTTGTTAATGGTCCTCAGAATCTAATAACCGCTTCGATTAGAGACTTATTCGTGGTTTTGAATCACGCCATGACTTTAAGTAAGGGGCTATGAGGCATTTTAGGAAATATTTCACTTCTTCATGGTTTATGTTGTTCCTTAGTTGTAAAGTAAGGTTTTTACCCTAATAAATATTCTTTGCTCTTCTAGTTGTTGATCTTGCCGCTACAAAGAGAAAGACCAAGGAGAGTCCGTGCACCTATAGGGCAACTGACTTGTCTCACCGCTCAAGCTTCTCAAGATGGAGGGGCTACCAAGATTGAGTTCCAGAATGCTATCACCATGTTGGCTTATGCCATGGCCAACCAAATCAACCAAGGGACCCAAGCCCCTCATGCTCTCACTCGGCCTCAAATGTAAGGGACTTCACTAGAATGAATCCATTGGAGTTCCATGTGTCTAAGGTGGATGAGGATCCCCAAGAGTTCATTGATGAGGTGTATAAGGTGTTGACTTTCATGGGGTTGACTTTGGAGGAAATGTAGAGTCGGCGGCTTACCAACTAAAATATGTGGCTCAAATTTGGTTTATGCAATGGAAGATGGAGAGGCAAAATCATGATGCTATTCCTTAAGACGAGTTCAAAGTCACATTCCTCAATTGGTACTTTTTCTATTGAGCTAAGGGAGGCTAAAATGATAGAGTTTATGAATCTTAAGCAAGGTTCGATGAGTGTGAGGGAGTATTCCCTCAGGTTCAACCAACTTTCCAAGTATGCCTCACAATTAGTTGCCGATCCGAGGTCAAGGATGAACAAGTTTGTGTCAGGGGAGTCCGACATGGTTAATGAGGAGTGTCATACTGTGATGCTTGTGAGTGACACAGACTTATCTAGGTTAATGACTTATGCCAAGCAATTTGAGGGGGAAAAGCTTATAAAGAGGAGAAGTGAGGAGTCAAAAGGGCTCTATTTGATGGTAGCTCCCAAGATCAAGAGTCCGACGATGCTCCAAATAAAAAGGTTTGCTATTGATGGGGTGTATAACTTAAAATGGCAAGATAGCAATGATAGGAGAACTAATCCTAAGTATCAAAGGTGTGGGAGAAACCATGGTGGCCCATGCTTGAGGATGACCAGTGCTTGTTATGGTTGTAGTGAAGTGGGTCATAAGCTAGTTAATTGTCCATATGCTCGAAAAAGGTGTAAAGGTGGTCGACTTCAAATACAAGATGGTCATGTTGATCAAAAGGCTCAAGATAGCCAAGTGGTGCTGTAAGGCACAATAGATTTTATGCTCTTCAAGGCAGGCAAGGAGGGGATGAGGTGCCCGGTGTTGTTACCGGTATGTTGAAGTTTCCTACGACTTAGATGTTTTTGCATTGATGGGTCAAGGTGCTACTATTTCTTTCATTATTCCTTTTGTTGCTAGTGGGCTTCATATGTGCCCCGAATTGTTATGTGAATTTTTTTGGTGTCTATCCCTATTGGTAAGTCTATTGTTTCTAGAAATGTCTGTAGAAATTGGTCTGTGGTCGTATTACATTAGGTATTGCCTTGTGATTTTGTTGAATTAGGTATGGTGGATCTTTATGTCGTTCTTTGGATGGATTGGTTACATGCATATTATGTCTTCATTGATTGTAGGACATGTCAAGTTAGATTCCAATTCCCTAATAAACCCGTCTATGAGAGGTAGTGAAATGGTAGGTCCATTTCTTGTCTTAAGGTTCAATTGATGTCTAAGAGTTGCATTTATCATTTTTTGTGAGTAGGTATGTTGAACCTATGGTCCCTCCTATTGAGTCGATTCTTGTGGTCAATGAGTCCTTGATATCTTTTTCGAAATTTTGAATTTGGGATAGTGTCTTTTGGTTTTGTTAGTACACCAACTTTGTCTATAGATCTCATGAATAGGATCTTTAAACTCTACCTTGATATGTTGTGGTGATCTTTAGTGATGATATGTTGACTTATTTCCGGAAGTGAGGATGAGCTTGTGGATCATTTAAGGGTGATGTTATGAATTTTGTGGAATGTGAGGTTACTTACTAATTATGTAAAGTGGGAATCTTTGGGTAGCAAAAAGGTGGTTGGAGAAGTACACCGGTAGTCTAGGTTGAGAATGATGTTGGGTGAAGTTGAGTAGAGGTTTTCTCCCAATGGGGAGATGGTGGCTCTGGGTACCAAGGTGGGCTATGTATGTATATGGTTGATAATTGAGCCCAAGGTGTAAGGGTCATTATAGGGAGTTGAGAATTGGTAAGGTGGTCTATGAATTGGCATTGCCTATTTATATGGATATGGTTTGTCCGGTCTTCCATGTGTCTATGTTAAGGTGGTGTGTGGTGACCAATTACTATGGTGTCTTTAGAGGTTATAGGTGTGACAAGGATGATTTGGCCTATGAAGGGATCCTGGTGGAGATTTTGGGTGGATAAATGAGAAGGTTGAGGAACAAAACTGTAGCATCCGTCAAAGTCCTTTATGAGAAACAACAAGTTGAAGGTGTCATTGGGGGAGCTGAAGGGGACATGGAGAAGCAATACCGTACCTCTTTCACTCTATTCAAGCCTAAGATAATAACTAAGTCCTTTATATGATTTTAAGTGTTAAGTTTCAGCCCCTATGACATTTGCATGCATTCATGTTTATGTTGACAAGTTATGGTGATTTTGACATTCATGTTGAGACTTTGAAAATGATATTTAGGTGCATTTGTTGCATTCATGATTGGGCTGGAATCTTCATGATTACTTCTCTTATGTACATTTACTTGACATTCGAGGATGAATGTTCCCAAGGAGGAGAGATTGAAATGACCCCAAAAAGTATCTGAAAATGTGCCTCAAAAATGCCTATAATCGTAATTTCCATATATCTCAAAATCCATGCTTGATATCGAAAATTCAACTTTATCTTCTTGTTCAGGGGGCAAAATTGAAAGGGGAATGGGTCCTACCCAAATTTTAGAAGACTCGTAGCAAAAATTATTTTTCACAAATTTTTGAATTCCAGTAGCTGTCTGCGATAGCTTCATGATGCAGAACTATCATGGAGCTGTGTAAATTTGTCCAGTACATTAGGTACGTGTCGTGGACCAGATGCATACTTGCGTATTTTGTTGCCTGTTTTTCCTATTTTTGTCTAAGGACCTTGGGATCTTGGGCCCGAGCCTTCCTGTGTGTAAAAACACCTTAACTTAGTCATTTTTCAATTCCATATCTTGCAAGACATTCCTTAGAACCTTCTTTGACACTTAGACAAATATTTCACTCAAATTCAAGTGTCCCAATCTCATTCTGGATCTCAAGGATTCCATTCAAGCTTCAAGTTCTCATTCAAATCTTTATCAAGGAAATATCCAAAGTTGAGGTATGTGGGTTTCAACCATTGGGTCATATTACCCATGATTTCCAACCTTCCTTTTCATATAAAATGCATGTTTTCAAGTTGATTTACTTATGGGTATTATTTATTATTGATTATGATTATAAACTATATCGGGGTTTTATGAAATGTTGTTCAACTATGCATGTTTTGAGTTATAAATCTAAGATCTATTGTGAATTTGATGAGGGGCTTTGATGTATATTACTTGAGGATGTTACCAAGTGTTGGTGAGTGGATTTACATTGGTTTTTCTTACATGTTTTCACCTTTGAATTGCATGATTTTGAACTAGCATTACACACCTACCAAGTGTTTGATATAATGTTCAATTAAGGGTCCTTGAGTTATTGAAGGTCTATTACATGACTTATGAGTTAAGTGACTTTATGATGATGAAAGGAATGTATATATATGTGTTAAATTCATGAAAAATATCTATGGTATTGCAAGTTGAACACCTTGTTGAGGGGGTATCATTCCTCACTCACCTTGTTGAGAGGGTGCCATGTCTCAATCACCTTGATAAGGGGGTTTCAAGCCTCGGTTGCCTTGTTGAGGGGGTGTCAAGCCTCAATAACCTTGTCTAGGGGGTGCCAAGTCTTTGTTGCCTTATTGAGGGGGTACCAAGCCTTAATCTCTTGTTGGGGGATGGAATGCTGGTATTATCAATTGAGGGGTATATACCTCAATCACCTTTCAAGGGGGTGGTATGCCTCGGAGTTCGAGTAATAGTTTACTTGGTCTATGGAGATGGTCTCTTCCTACACGTGTAATATGTTCTATGTAAGCATATTTTAATTCAAACAATGATCATGCATGTCATGTTGTTATTACTCTTATCCCTTGCCTATTATTATGCATTTTGACTACATTGCCTATCTCTTGTTGCATTGCATTCTACATACTTTGTACATTCAAACGTACTAACACATACTCTATGCTTATATGATGTTACCATATTGGGACCGGAGTTCTGTTTGATCATCCTCCTTCTCCACATGGATAGTATTATCTCTTGAAGCAAGCTTTGGTGAGTCCTCAACTCCGAGGACAACTATTAATTTCATGTTATGTAAAGACTCATTTCTTTTGTTGGATGCTTATGACTATGAGGGTAAGCCCGGAAGGTGTCGTGGCCGCCGCTCAATTCAATGTTTAGAGCTGTTATTGGACAAGTGATGTAATTATTCTTTGAGCTTTGAGTCTTCTATGTTATACAAGTATTAAACTCTTTCACTTAGTCCTAAATCCCCTTATTTATGTCTATGTTGTTGATATCTTTCTTCCACTACCAAGGATGTGTGTATGATATGCTAAGAGACTTGTTTGGGGTCCCTTCGGGTTCCCTAATCGCCGTGTCATGTCTAGGCCCTAGTTTGGGTCGTGATAATCATATAGTGATTCTGGAAAACTGGACATCAAGTCTATAATACCCCTCTATGACCCATAAAGTGGTTTACGACCTGTAGGGGGTTGCGACTGATAAATCTTTAGAAAGTCCCTCATCTCTGATCCTTAGGGCAAGAACCATATTCTATGACTTGTAAACCAATCCACGATCCATCTTCATGTTCATAGAACAACTTAAGAAAATGAGCTCCTCACTGGAATTGTATACGAAACCCACTTCACAACACATAGAGTGAACTACAGCCTGTAATGGGTCTCGTAATACATAAAAATCAGCAATTTCTGTACTTATTTCCCAAAATCAAGGCCAACCTTAGAATCCTACAGATATAACAAAAAAACACATAAAACCAACTAACATCGCATTGAGAACACACAATATTCTAAGTTTTAAGCATCAAATGTTTTGTATTTTGATAGCACATCAACACCCTCAACTTAAAATTGTTGCTTGTCCTCAAGTGATAGACTCATTCTATATAAGTAATACAGTAACACAATGACATACATTACATCAATCTTAAGCTCAGATACTCCCACCACTTTTTCAGAACAGAATTAGATAGCCATCTAGCAAACCAATACAGACTAGTGCATGTGGCAACACAACCATGACAAGTGAGGTACTATCAATAATCCACAATCATTGAATAAGTTTAATGTTAACAATGCAACGTAAGTGCCCTCAGAGAAAGAAATCCCATATCTAACTCTCAATGATGTTTTCATGTATAACCTTGGGACTATGCAAGATCACTCACTCTTACAAAAGATATTCATGCATCATGCCCAATACCATAGGCTTGCCCCCATACTCATGACTAAGACCTTCAACTACTTGGACTAGGATCACTTTAGGACTTTCTAGGCTTGTAACATAGTCTTAGGGGGCTTTGGTACGATATTTTGGGAACATAGTGACTAAAGGCCCTCCTTGAACCTACGTTTTCCAACACTTTTTCCTTACCAACTCTGTTATTTTCCATCCCATTCTTCCTTTTTCCTATTTCATGCTTTTTTGGATGCTTTCTTTTCATTTTTTTTAGCTTTTTGACTTGACTTTACACTTCATTTTTCTTTTAAACTCACAATTAAGACATCACTTATTTTTCTTACACCAGTACATGCTTTTTCTCCTTTTCTTTGTATCACTAACTTCCCTCTTATTTTTGTGTTTCAACCTTACACCAGCCATCCTCAACTTAGGCTTTTGGCCTGAGTTGAGGTTCACAATATCCATCCTCAGAACCAGGGATACTTTTGGTAGCCACACACAACTTAAGCTTTTTGCCTCAGTCAAGGTGTATAATGTTCAAGGAAGGATCAGAGCCAACTTCAGGATTTTACAACTAGCAAGGCTAGGTTAACTAGGGTTTGCAAAAATAGGTACATGTTATGCTCAAAACATTAGGAACAAGGGATATACTGCAATTTTGGTTGGTCATTTAAGCTAAGTAGAATCTTACCTAAGATCCTTTACTAATCCAATTAATCTAAAATTTAACTTAGAGTAACAGGGAAAGTTCTGAATTAGCACACAACATATGAATTTAGCAATTTAAGTTCACACTCACATGACACTGATTATATTATCAACGAAAGACTCTCATATCATACTTTTCATCTCAATCTATCCTCACTTATCAGAGCAAACATTTTCAACACATGTAAATATGAATGGTTGCTATCTAAACTAACTAATCAAAATTTTCATAGGCATCATTTTCAAACAAAACAAAAACATGCTATATGCCACAGGTATTAGTACTATATGGTACAAAATACTACCTAAACATCCAAACTATGCAGTTTAATCGAAAGTAAACATCTATGGGGAAAAAGAACACAGGAAAGAAAACCCCAGGATAAAAAATTGGGGTAGTTATGAACCCAAGCTATTCAGACATCACTTAGGCCCATAACTACCCATACCCCATCTCAAAAAGAGGTGTATTGTCTCCAATGCACACAATATACCAAAGCTAAAGTATAACGGATCAAAAATCATACCTAGGCACCTAAGCATCGGTGTATGGCTGAGTCTGACCACCCTCATCCTGCATGGTGGCCTCCTCTGTGGTAGCATTCTGTCTGTAGGATCTAGCACCCCTCATCCTCGCAAACTTTCAAGCCTGTCGTCTTTCCTCCTCCTGTCTCGACTCTCTCAAGACTAGCTCAAGCTGCTGCTACTTTATAAGGCCTGCACGTGAGTGTATGAAATCCTCATCATTATCTTGTAGGGTTGCTGCCCATGGGAAGACTGAATAGGCTCATCAAGAGTAAAAAGATCTACCACAGGCCAGGAGTGTGATCTCTGGTAGTGTCACCAGTTTACCAGTGCTGCTGTTATATTGGCCTAGATCTGCTGGATCTCCATTTGGATGGCCGTCAGTTTGTTGGTTCGGCTATGCTCAGACTCTGCTGTACCCTTATCTCGAAGGCGTCTATACGGGCATCCACAACGGAGAGACAGTCCTGAATAATAGGGAGTATGTATGTTTGATACGACCTGTCGAGTTTGAAATTACCTTGTGGACCCATGGCCTAATCTGTTGAACAATCTGAGTCAACTATGACTCAGCATGAGATAACCTTTATGCCATGTCCCGTATAGATATGGTAGACACATAAACAATACCCGAGGGATTAGCCTATGATGAAGCATCCTATGGTGAAGGAATAGAAGTGGTGAGCCCCCTCTTCTCATCTGCCTTGGGTTGCGGGGGCCTATCCTCAGGAGCAACAATAGTGGCGGTGGCGTGTGGAACCACATGCGATGGCACTAGGGCGAACATCTCTGGCATAAGAGTAGGCTAGTGTAGTGCTCGCTGGAGTGCCATTGAGTTCACCTCAGCCTTGATCAGGCTAGCATCCAAAGTCTACTAGGCCTCAATTAGCGATTTTGGCTGGTATAGGCTCTGTACCCTCAACTCTAGACAGAGCCTGTATATCAAGCAAGGAAAAGGGATGGAGGTGGACCTCTTCAGCGCGACCTCGTGAATCTGGTCGGCAGTAGGTAGGCCCAATCAATCTCATAACAAGGTAAGATGCTGGTAACTAGCACTACACACTATGGCATCAAGGTATCATCAGCAAGAGTTGGCCAGTTGTGTGATCTGACAATTGTCCACCAAAATTTTGGCGGGCAAACTGAGCGAAGCTTTGATAATAGACTTTGAGTGTGCGGTGGCTCATGCAGGTTCGGAACCTTGCTTAGCCATATAACCAGCCACCCATGTCATCAAGCTAGCTCTACGCTTTGGATCTCTCATCACCAGTGGCTCCCTCGTCTGCCCCACTCTGTAGTCAAACTCCGCTGTGGATCTAGGAATAGGGAACTCTGCCCCAAAAAGCATTTGATGGATGGTGGTCTCCGAAATATCCACCCGCTAGCCGGTCACTCTAGTCTCAGTCAGTCTGGACTGAGTGAGAGGCTTCTTCCCCTTGGGAAGAGTGCTATGAATAGTGGTTGTATTAAGATGGATAGAACATAGAACTCCCTCACTATGGTCGGGAAGTACCACCGAGTGATTGGGTCAGCCACTACAACCCATATCTAATTATCATGTCCTGGTAATCGAGGACACTGTTGAGTCTGTCTAAGATGACTAAGAGCTCTTCATAGATGGAGCGGGCTGGCTTGCCCCGCTCTATTTCGACCCCAACTCTTGTTGGGTTTTTATACTGATAACGATCGTCCCTATTTCCATTCACTATGTATGTTTGATCATTATCTGAAATGGCACCGTTCTTGGGGAATGATGCTAGTTCTTAATTAAAGTTCTTAATGAACTTAGTTTTTGTAGTTAGGGCTCTCTTATTAATTTTCTCATTGTTTTGGTTGCTGGTAATTAGGTGTTAAGATGGATGATGCTGGAAGTGTTCATGGTGACAATGTAAGAGATGTGAATGATTTATAAGACGTTGACCGAGATCTAATAGGGAGTACGGGAGCAATCCGATTGCCCCCATTAGCTAGAGGTGCTATGTTTCATGTCACTAGAATAATGTTACAGTTGCTTCAGCTAAAGGGGCTGTTCAGAGGGTAAGACCATGAAGATCCTTATAAGCATCTTTAGAATTTTGTAGATGTCTATTTGCCATTCAACTTTTGGGGAGTTACACAAGAAGCCATCAGATTGAGGCTCTTCCCACTCTGCATAATCGGAGAAGCTGTGTGGTGGCTAGCTGAATTTCCTTGGGATTCAATCACTTCTTGGGAGGAACTGCAATATGCGTTCCTTGAAATATTCTTTCCTCATTTGAAGATGGTTAAGATGCAAAGGAGTATTGAGAATTTCAAAAGAATTGACGGTGCGCCACTGCATGAAACATGCTATGGTTCCGGAAACGTTTCCTCCAATGCCTGAACCATGGAGTTCTGGACCACCTGCCATTGCAATAATTCTACGTAAGCCTAGATACGGCCAAAGCAAACATTTCCTGCTACTTGTAAGCTTTTGGATGACATGATCAACATAAACAAGGCTTGGTATACAATGGATGACCTTGTATCTTCTACTCACTAATGATCTATGCAAAAAACTACTAGCTAAGGATCAAAAAGGCAAAACAGTATATTAGCTGGAAATCTAAAAATAACCTTCAGGGTCATTACATGTACACATCCGCAACTTATTTATTTTTACATCCCAAAGAATCCATTCAATTAATCTTGGGAGTTACAATATAAATAAAAAAAATATTTATTCACATTAGTATTTGTTACGTGTAGATAACCAAGGTGAAAGCTCTTCGAATGAGCGCATTTGAAAATCATATAACAATGGCATAAATGAATGAACAAATACATAAATTGAATTAATTAACAACAAACAAACTCCAAATGACGAGATCTATTCAGATAATCAAACTTTTCAACCTGCACTTTCAATTAGGACATGTGCAGTAGTACTTCAAAGGAACAAATATTTGAAAATCATTCAATATATAAAAACTATTTTTCCTACGTGGCATCTCGTAGAGATCAAAGTCTCTATTTATTTATTTATTATTTTATATTTTAGTATTTTTTCCTTATTTCATATATTTAAAATTAGAAAATTTAAATGTCATACTAATTTATTACTTAATAATATAATCCATCTTATTCTTGAAATTAATGTATTGTTTCCTTTTAAAACTTAAGCCTCATTATTATTATTATTATTATTATTATTATTATTATTATTATTATTATTATTATTATTATTATTATTATTATTATTATCTCATTTCATCAATTTATAAAAATTATTTTCTTTCATTTTCGTTTATTACTTGATGTGTGAATGTAATCAATCGTACATTTTTTCTATTTCTTGCATAGAAAATGTACTAAACTTAAAATATTTATTCATTGTTTATTACTTATTGTTCTTTGTTTTTATTCCTTGAATCTTTCTCTTTTTATCTTGTTGCATCTTGTAATTAGTGCACGAACATATTCGTACTAATTAGTTTGATATACCCTTATATGATGCTGGAGTGTGGTATAACTTAATTTTATTAGTGGGTATTGGATGCGTTTATGTATTCTCTTATTAATAAAAGAACATTAATAACTCAATTTTATTAATGGGTATTGAGTGTGTGTGCATTCTCTTATTAATAAAAGATCAATAGTGACATGACTTATTGTTATTTGTTAGAAGGAACTGAGATTAGAGTTAATTTCAACAACTTATCCCTTTGAATTTTCTTATTTATTCATTTTTTCATTTTAAGTTTTTCATGCTTTTATTTTAGAACTGTGCAAGTAAATTATTTCTATTTAATTCATTACTAGTTGTTAATGTGTTTCTCACAAAATGTTTGAAAAAATATGGAATATTTAATTGAATTTAGATATTTTCTAGTGATAAGATTTTAGAAAGATATTATGAGATAATTCATCAATCAATTATTTCTTGTAAGTGAATTTGTTGAATTATGATTTTGATAATTGACAAATTCTGAAATGCACTTGATCCCAATTTTTTAAAAAATAAATCAAATTTTGTGGCCTAGCAAGTCATTTTATTCAGTAAATCAGTCTAGAGAAAGGCCCAACAAATGATACAAAAAGAGTACCAAAAGCATAAAAAATAGAGGCCATCTTTCAAACCCTATTCTATAATTAGGAAACTTATCCTATACAATCCGCCTCTTTCACCATTTTCTTTTTTCACTCTTCCAGTGATACTACCTTCTGGGAGTTGCCTAAATCTGACCCTTCGTCGTTTGCTTTTGTGGGTTTTCTTCCATTTTGCTCCTTTATGTCTATGGTGCTTATAGATGACACAAGAGCATTCACTTATGAAAGATATTGCTCTCTCCTTCTTTAACTTCACCTCTAGTCTTCTCATGTTCTTGATAAAGCTTCTCCTTTGTAGGAGTTAAGTGTTGCCCATAGGGTCATCAATTTCATGCTGGTAGCCTCGAGAGATCACAATACATCCTCAGGTATTTCCTATCTCTTCTTGTTACTTCTGCCTTGGTTCTTTCCTTTTTTACATTTGACTCAGTTTTCTTTTTTATCTAGATTGGATCCATGCTGACCTCCATGATTAAAAACTCTAGATAGCTCTATACCCTAGTCTTTTGGTGAAGGTTTTTGTGTGCTAATTATGTTTAGCCATGTAATTAGGGAAAATGTAGAGCTCTCCCTATAAAGGGTTAGACTCGTTTGTTAATATGTTCTTATCAATTAATCAGAATGGTTAATTATTAGACCATGGTATTTGATTTACCAAATACATCATGCTGGCCCGCTCTAACATGTTCATATCCTACTCTGTTAATATGCATGTGTTTTGATCTCCTTTGTTCTTATTATGATGGTAGGAACTATACTTCTTTTGTATTTAGAACGAATCTAACTTCCTTGGGGAGTTCATTGAAGCTTCTGATCTAATCTATTTCTGAGTTGTGTATAGCTAGATTAGCTATATAATCTGCCATATTATTGCCCTCCCTGAAGATGTGTGTTATTTTTACCTTTACTTATTGCATGTCTCCTTATTTCCTTCACTTTTTCCACTATCTCCCATGGTACTTCTCATACCTCTTTGATTATATTTTTCATTGCTAAAGAATTTATTTATATATGTATATATATTATCATGTCTATTGTACAACATATCTTAAAATTGCTTGAATGACTGTAACTTCTGCTTCTATGTTAGTAGTGATTTTTATTCCATTTGCTTCCGTATAGACTAGGTTACCATTGTCATCCCTCACACAAAAACCAGAGGCACTCGTACTAGGATTTTCTTTTACTTGTCCCATCATATTTATTTTTGTTGAACCTTCTTTTGGATATTTTGATATGATAATGTGATGATACAGCCTAGGCTCAAACTCTTCAATCTTTTTAATCATCTTAGGCCAAGTCTTCCCCTTTATTCTATGCATTCCTTTCTCTGTCATGATTCTTCATTGTGAAAGTTCATCCTTTCATCATGCTTAGTAATGTTTCTCCTTTTTCACAGGCTTGGAATAATAATAACTGGACAATAATTTGAAGCAATTTTAGTCGCTGGGACCTCTGCAAATAACCATGATTGTATTATTTGCATAAGATTTCGTTCATTGACCTCTAGCCCTGCAAAAGAAGCAAAAAACTTTCAAATCTTTTAACCAATGAAAGAGATTAAAAATAAATGAGATATTGTCTCCATTTGTTGGTTTACACAACATTAACATCTGGAAACAATGTTAATTTTCATCCTCTTCAGATTGCCATTAGTTGCAATGATTGAATTTATTCAACTAAGTGTGCATCTTCAATAATTGAAAATGAAGACTTTCGTAGCACTATGTCCTTAGATATCTCTTGGTTCACCCATCTCTTTTGACCTTACTCTTGGTAGAAATCCTTTGGTCTCTTCTTATCCCTCTAGAGAAAAGAAATATTTTAAATAATCCTTATT
>JAABOM020066085.1:0-40561 GCA_011800125.2 Solanum clarkiae | reverse complement strand
AAACTTAATTAAGTATCTTATTGCAGAGGCGAACCCTAAAGCCTAAATTCCTAATTATTGAAAAGTAAAAACTTAAAATAAAAGGAGTGTAATAAAAGTAAAAAAATATAGAACTAATAGTAATACATGGGCCCTATGAAATAGCAGTAATAAATGTGGTCATGGGAACTAGGAAGTGCCGAAGTGGGAATTGTCCCAATTCACCAATTGGGTGTAGGAAATAGCAATAATTTATATCGGTCTTGTATCGAGTTATCGTGTCCACCAATATTAAAATCTTAAAACAAAACCGATATCTGATAACCCGTTAATATTTTGAATAAATCGATAAACGACCCAATAAGTCAATAATCCAACCCGAAAAATTGATTTAGGTTAATGGTTTGACTCAAATTTTGCAAAACCCTAGTGGCTAAGTTCATTGTGGAAGTTTGACTATGGTGAGTCCCTTGTTCCAAGGACAAGACCCACTTTCTATCTACCTATTCCATGCTATGATTTTCTTATATCTTTACTTTGAGGGTGAGTGCGGGACGTGTCTTGGCCCCTGTCCTATATATTACTTAGAGGAAATGTTGGACATCATGTAAACTCTTTGTATGAGCTTGTTATGTATGATGCTTATTGCTCATGGAGAATATGCTTATGGTTATGATATGTTTATGTTATGATGTAATGAAGAGATGATGAAAGTCTAAAGGCCTCACTCCTATAGCGTGAGTCATATGATCCTATAACTTAGAACTTGTTTGATTAATGATGAATGTGTGATGGCAAGTCCCATGCTCCCTATACCAATATATTGTGCCCCAAATTGCCATTCCTTAGACTTATTTATTGAATTATGTGAGAATGAGCTCCATACCCCTTATCCCATAGATTGAGTTATTTACCCCTATTCCTTAGTCTCGCTTAATAATGCTTGAACTACTTTTCTGAATAGATGATGTGTTTATGGATGCTATAAGGCTCATATGGGGACTCTTGGGTTCTCATTTGCCATGTCACTTCTAGGACCTATGCTTCGGTGGTAACAACCTTAGGCCCTTTAATCACCATGGCTACATTGCGCTTGAGGAGGACCATCTTTTCCCTTATTTTGAGCATGAGGACAACCAACAATCTTATGGCCTACTTTGCCACCCCCATAGCAAGCATTTGAATCCCTCAAGCATTTTCCACCATGATTCCTTCCATATTTCGAGCACCATGGAATAGGGGTGGGAATGGTATGGTACATACCAGATACCATATTGAAATCAAATTTTTTTTATACCGTGGTATGGTAATTATGGTATTTGGTATGACTTATAATTTTTTGGTAGAATTTTATGTGTGTGTGCGTGTGTATATATATATATATGTTAAATTTTAAATTATTTTAAATATATGCAGAGCTTTTTGAAAAGCCCTAGCAATCCAGTTGACACTCCCATTATTGACCATCTTGAAGAAAATTTTGCGAAAAATAAATTTGAAAACATTTGATTAGCTTTTGTATTATTGATTGTCCACAATTTGAAAATGCATATAGTGTTTGATCACTTAGTTGATTATCTTGAGACGTTTTCAATATTATTAAAGTTATACTTCTTCATTATATGAATCTATTAATTTGAAGTCAAATTAATTATGGTTATCAAACAACCATACCGCAAAATACCGAAATCAAAATTAGAAATACCAAACCATACTGAGCTAATTTGGTATGTTAATGGTATCATATTTTTAGATATCGAAAACCAAATTACCATACCAAATTTTTAAATACCATACCGTATCATACCATGCTACCCCTACCTTGGAAGATTCATTCTACCATTTCCACCTTGTGCTTTAGTGTTGGGTACCCTATCATTGGCAAACCTTGTTTTTCAGCATAAGAGGATTCTTGGCCTTGAAATTCATGGCCTTGTTGAAATCAGCTACCTTTAGCACCTTGAAACCAACTCCTTGTATTTCTAATATTTTCCCTTACAAGTTGCTTCGCGTAAGTTATGAGCTGAGATAAGTCCATATCACCAATAAGCATAGCGGTGCGACATTCTGATCACTGACCAAGACGGAGATCCCCGACACAAACTTCTTCATCCTTGCCCTAGAGTCGGCAACCATACGAGTAGCATGTCTTGAAAGCTTGTTGAATTTAAGGGAATACGCCCTCACACTCATGGAACCTTACTTAAGATTCATGAACTCTATTATCTTTGCCTCCCTTAATTCAATAGGAAAGAATCAGTTGATGAAGGCGGCTTTGAATTCTTCCTATGGAATAGGCTCATCATTCTTCCTCTCTAGCTTCCATTGATCAAACAAGATTTGACCAAGGACTTCATAGGTCGAAAGTTCTGCTTTCCCCTCCGTGCTGAGCCCCATAAAACCAAGCACTTTGTATACTTCATCAAAAAATTCTTGGGGGTCCTTTTTGACTTTGGAGTCATGAAACTCCGGATGATTCATTCTTGTGATATTTCTGACCCTTGAGGTTGGAGTAGGAGCATGAGAAGCTTGGGTCCCTTGGTTCATTTGGTTGGTCACGACTTGTGCCAACAAAGCAATGACATTTTGATATTCAGCATGCGTGACCCCAACTTCCTCTTGTGGAGTTTGTGGGTCCAGAGGGGCCAGATCACCTCAAGAGTAAGGGCTCTATAGGCCATCCTTCTTTGTGGAATAATCTGGAAGAGCAAAAGGGAAATCATTAAGGATAGCAAGTCTTAAATTAACTCCTAAAGCATGTCATAGAACATAAAGAAGTGAATCATTTCATAAAACACATCATAGACTCCTATTCATAGTTGTGGTACACTTCACAACCATGAACAAGAATCTACTTAACACGGTGTTGTATTTTCGAGAAACATTTACAAACATAGTGCTCTGGAACTAAGCTTGTCATGACCTAAGCCAAGGGCCTTGACGTGACACGGTGGATAGGAAACTCAAACAAACCTCTAAGCATAAATAGCACATCCTTTGTTGTGGAAACATAAGTAAACAACGAGCACACAATTCTAAGGGGAGAAGGACTTTGGACTCAAGCTATGAGAATGTTATAGGGGTAAGGATTAACATGAGCACATAGAAAATAAAGACTCAAGGGCCGATAAGTATGACTCACACTATGAAGAGAAATAGGGGCTTAGAACTTCCATCTCATCATCAAAATTCAACAACACATAAGAGGTTAAGGACTAAAGGAAGTCTTCAAATATTACATAAATATAATGGAAGTCAAGCTCATAACATACATATCCATATCCAATAAAACCTCTAACATGAGTGAAACGGGGGCCAAGATATCCCTAGGGCTCACCCTCAAAAGTAAATGTCCAAAAGTAAATAAATCTTAACAAAGCATGAAATAAAAGTGGATGTTATCTCAGATATGGAGAAGTAACCTAAAGAAATCTTCAACTAGTCGTCTAGCCATGTGGAGGAGGATGAATAGAAGCTCCTATCCCTACATGATTAGATCATGATAGGCAAAAAATATGCATTAGTAGTTGGAATGTACTAAGTATGCAAGGTGCAATGCAAGTAAGGAACATAAGTCATAGTAAGCAAGATGCGTAATCATATATAATATATATAGGCTCAATATTACATAAATGATTAATTCTTAAGTCAAAACATGCATGAAAATAGTCAAATATGCATAATATATCATAATATGTGGTAGGAGACCTTAACCGACATATAAAACTATACGAGCTACTACATGGATTCCTGATGTTGCCTCCACAAAAAAAAAAAAAGAAGTGGTCTACTTGCCAAGATAAATCATACCCCCTTTGGTGGGTAACTTTTCATAGTTAGATCCACTAGTAAAATCCTATTTAGGGAATAACATGAACCTATGATGGTATATAGTTATGAGACCATGACTTTATATAAGGACCTCTCAGGTCGAGCCCCCACTTTAAGCCTCATTCAGTGCTAAGTCTCGTCCCACGAAATACTTGACATAACCATAAGTATAATTATAATTTGAATAAATTTTAAGAACATATTAACATGGTGAGAGTAGCTCATTCATATACTTGACCCCTACAAGTAAGAATGTACCTTACACTAGAGGGTAAAACATTTCATAAACTTGACCCTTTCTAGTGGGCATTGGATTACACATGAGTGTAGAACTTGTATTGTATTTATCCCCTTCTAGTGAGTATTATTCATTCATAAGAGGGTGGAACATAACATAATGACTCAGAATCTTACTTGCAACCATAGGGACTTTTCATGAGTTCAATACATACTTGGGAACCTATAAATTATAATAACATGTTTGTCTTGAGATTCATGCAATAAGCTTTCATCAACATAAGAATTCTTGTGATGTAAGTGTAGCCAAACATGATGGGTGCACGCAATTAGACTTAAAATCATGAAAAATACACGGGACTTGGTCATAGAAGAGGTAAATGTGATCAGTAGAAAAGTATTCAAAACAACCCACCAAAATAATAGTAAAATCCTTAGTTCTATGTGTCATGAAATTCATCTTAAAAATCCATAATATTCTATAGTTTACATAGTTAATATCATGCATAGCTTCGATAATCATAAATCAAATCATAGGAAGCCTTGAATAGATGTTCAAGCATAATCATATCAATACTTGATGAAATTAAATATCATGCATGTTCATATGCGTAATAGGAAGTACATATAGTGTATTAGACCTTGAAAGCATAAACTTTTCATAAAAGAAGAGAATTGGGCTCCATGGGTGGAACAACTCAAGGATGAAGACACACATACCTTAAACTTAAGATTTCTTGAAGGAAACTTGAGGGGACTTATGGGCTTCACTTGAGTTCTTAAAATCCAAAGATAGTCCTTGAGACTCTTGAATTTAGTGAGGGAATTGGCGAGAATTAGATAGGATTTGGTAGTGTCCGCGAAAGAATTAGGGATAAAAATGATGGAACAATGGAGGAATCCCATCTATAATGGTGTTGGGTTATTACCCAAATAGCCTCTATTGAAACAGAGAAAGTTCAAAAAATGTACTATGGTGAACCAAGGGCGCGATGTGGACTTATTCCCACATAGTTTATTTTTGTGTGAAATTCAATTTCCTGCTATTTTGGCCTAGGAATAAGTTTGGGCCACTTTTGTACTATGGGGGACCAAATTCGCAATGCTGATTTATTGCATACCCTAATTGTTTAGGCAAAAATCACCCAAAGAAATATTTTTTGATTAGGTGACCTAAAAATCAAACACCACCCCTTTTCGACATAATTTTACCTCCTGAAAAAGAATATGAAGTTGGATTTCTAAAATCACATACGAATTTTAATATATTTGAGAAACACACCCTAGGCAGTTTTGGAATAATATAGGAGGTGTTACATAAAACTACCCCTTACTTTCCTACACCATAACAGTCTAATTACACTTCATTCACAAAAATTCCAAGTATCTAAAGATTATCTTCCTTTCAAATTCCTCTCAAGGTTCAAGAGCATAGAAACTAGAGCTTTATCTAGCTTCTCCACCAATTATCAAGCGTTTGGATAGATTTTCGTCTATGGTATGTGGGTATCCATGGAGCCCGATCAATTTCTCCTTTTTCACCAAGTTCATGTATTGTAATCCCAAGGGTTTTGTGACTTTGCTCTCAATTGAATGAATTATGATCTAGATTAAAACTATTTACTTACTTATGCATGAATTATATTAAGTTTCATGAATTACATGAATTATGAGTGATTTCATCTGTAAGCTATTTAGGATTTTTGAATACTATGTTTGGGTTCCTTTAGTTTTGATTATATTGATCGTAAACTACATGACAAGGCACAAATCCATCTGAATTATTTGATTTTAAGCCTACTGGTTGTAAAACCATGCTTTTTCTCTGATTTACAACTCATAACATGATTATGGAGTAATTGCAAGTCTTCAAGCAAGTTTATGAATAGGGGATTTAGGATCCTTAAAGATGACCTAAGATCCTTAAGGGAGAGTTAGGATCTTCAAAGGTGACCTAGGACCCTAATGTACTGAAATTGAATTATGATTAGTGATGATGGATGGCCTACACCCATTTTTCTAAATTTACGAAAAATAAGTTACTCCTAAGCATGAAAGGTATGAACTATGAGTTATGTATAATCTTATGAACTTATGACTAGTATGATTTGCATGATATGTATTCAGTGGGATTTTACTTAGAATCGAATGAGACTAGAGGTGGAGGCTCGATTATGGGATCTTTATATAAAGCTTATAGTCTCATAACTATGTGCCATCATAAGGTTACTTTTACCAATATGGTTTACTAGCCGATACATATAACTTATGATACTTGATTAGCAAGGTAGTGCCTTACCTTGGCAAGGTAGTGCCTTACCTTGGCAAGTGGAGCTCTTTTTTCTCTAATGTATAGGTGGACATTATGATTTCATGTTATAGCTCTCATGATCTTACTTTCGCTTATGGTCATCTCTCACATATGTATGGTTCCTTATGATGTTTTACTTGACTATTTATAGCCTAGTTTTGCAATGATACTCATATGACTCACTTGTGCTTTCACCATTTTTATGTTTACTTATGTATTCAATATCTTTCCATCATGATGTTTTAAACTGTTATGCAAAACATGATATATTGCATTGTATGCCTACATAATTAGTACATCCAACGTACTAATGCATACTTCTTGGCTAAATTTTCTCACAATATAGGAACGGTTGACTACCATCATCATCGTGGTTAGATCCATCTTGAATTTTGAAGATTATTTCTAAGTCCTCATGCTCCAGGGAAAAACCTTATACTATCTAACTTTATTTCATATCTTTGAGTTACTTTGAGATTATCACTTGTTTTATGTTTTATTGGGATAAGCTAGGAACATGTCTTATCCCTCACACAGTCTATTATGTAGAGGACTTATTGGACATGATACATAGGATCTATTTGTCTAATACCTTATCTACCACCTTATGTTTTAGTTCTTTAGTACTTCACACTAGTTTTCCACTTTCTAGTGGTTGTTCATTACTTATGTTTGCATGTAAGTATGCTAAGAAGCTTGTTTGAGGTTCTCTTGGGAATATCATTTGCCATGTCACACCTAGGGTCTAACTTGGCTCGTAATAATCTTGATATGAATCTGCAAGGTTTTGAAGTGTCGTAGGAAGTCCAACATTCTACGTTAAGAAGATACTTATTCGTGGGTATGAAGCACACCACATCTATCGGTATGGAATAATGAGGCATCATAGGACTTCACTTCTTTCATTATCAATGTCTTACCATGTAGTGTGTCTTAATACTACCCTCTCTAATGCTTTTTTTTTGTGATTTTCAAACAATGCCTCCAAGTAAAGTACTCCTGCCAAGGAAAGTCCCTATAAATAAGGACCAAGCTCCCCATGATCCTTTTGGAGATTAAGTGCCTAATGTATAATTCTTTGCCACCATTGCTATGTTGGCCCAAGTCATGACTAATAAATCTAACAAAGGTGTCATTGCTCTTCCAATGATTATACTCCGACATCTAGAGTGAGAGATGAATGAACCCTCTCGAGTTCTATGGTTCAAAGATTGGCAAAGATCCCTAAGAGATTATCTATATGAGGTGTATACATAGTAATTCAAGAGAGCAGATGATGGTCCTATTGCTTAGAAAGTGTTCATGGATGCATTTTTGGTTGTTTCTTCCCTCTTGAGATAATAGAGCCTAAGATGATGAAATTCATAGACCTCAAATAAGGAAACATGAGTGTGAGGGATTATGCCTTCAAGTTCAGTAAACTATCCAAATATGATCCTTCATTAATTGTCGATCCCTATACTAGAATGAGCAAATTCATACTAGGGATGTCCGACGTGGTCATCAAAGAGTGGTGAAGTTCCATGCTTATGAAGGAGATGGACATATCTAGGCTTACATCATATGTCAAACAAATTGAAAGGAGAATAGCTTAAGGAGAGAAAAATGAGAGAGTCCACGAGGGTTAATTTTGGAGGTGGGATCTTCGATGCTAAATTGGGTGGTGAAAATAGATGCTTTCAACAAGGCTAAAGGTTCCAAGGCCAAAGGTCATATCAAGCTTCAAGTCAAGGGTTTAGCAAGTATAGGATGTCATACCCTATGGTTCAAGGTGGTGGTGGACCAACCTTTTTCTAAATGTGCTATGTATGGGAAAAATAATATGGGTATGTACTTGATTGGTGTGGAGCTGGTTATATATGTGGTAGGATGGGCCACAAACTCTTTGAGTGCCTAAATGTTGCAAATAATGATAAGGAGGGTCATACCCACGGATACTTATCTCAAGGAGGTCAAGGGCAATGACGAGCAAAACAATATGGTTCACAATGTAATAACCATTTATTTTTCCTTCATCCTAGGAAAGAGGTTAAGTAGACCCTTGATGTTCTCATGCGTATGTTATATTTGATTGTGATGTACATGGATTGCTTGATTTGGGTGTCAATTTGTCATTTATTATTCCTTTTCTTGCTACTGGATTTGATGTGTGCCGTAAAATCTTATTAGATCATTTTTCGATATATACTACCATTGGTGAGTAAGTTTTGACCAAAATTTCCTATAGAAATTATCCCATGTTAGACTTGCAAAAACTTATTCCTTGTGATCTTGTTGAACTTGATATACTTGATTTTGAAACCATTCTTAGAATGGATTATTTGCACGTGTCATATGCCTCTATTGATAGTAGAATCCATAGGATCAAGTTTAAATTCCCTAATAAGCTGATTCTTAAATAGAAGGGTAGTAATATTCATCTTTAAATCTATATTATTTCTTTCCCAAGGTCTGAAAATTGATTGCTATGGGTATATTTGTCATATAGTGAGGGTTAGGGATGACAAGTTTGAAACTTCGACTCTTGAGTCAAACCTCATTGTAAATAAGATTCCTGATGTCTTTTATGATGACTTACCTAGTTTCCTCCTAAAAGAGAAATAGATCTTGGCTCAGATCTTCTTCTTGATACCCAACTATCTCCATCACTCCCTACGATATGACCCTAGTAGAACATAAGAAGTTGAAGGATCAATTGGAAGACTTGTTGGAGAATGGTCTCATTAGGCCAAGTGGGTCACTATAGGATGCCCTATATTTTTTGTTAGGATGGGTCACTTCGAATGTGTATAGACTACTGTCAATTGAATAAGGTAGATAAAGAACAAGTATCTAATTCTAAGGTTAGATGATTTGTTTGAAAAATTGCAACGGGCAAGTCATTTCTCTTAGACTGATCTTTGGTCTAGCATCAACTAAGGGTAAGAGACTATGATACTTGATGTACTACCAAAATACAATATTTTTGATCCTTAAAACTTTGAATTTCATTTGTTATCAAAGAGGTATTAGTAGGTTTGATGTGTTTTTATATAAATTTTGCAGGATTATAGGATTTAGTATGATTTTGGGCAATGTTCTGCAGAATTGATGTTGTTGGTGATTTATGGACAACTCTCTAGAATGTGGTTTAATCCATGAGCCATAAGTTAGTTTCGTGAGCTAGCTCCAGTGAAGGGCCAAGTTTCAAATGTTACATTCACGAACTGTGAGACAAGCCGTAGATTTTGTCATGGCCCGTGGGTGCTTTCGTAGGTTGAAGATCAGAAAACATGTTGAAAACTGAAGTATTGTTAGATGAAGCCACTTACGACTCGTAATACTAAAGTCGGGTCATAGATAAGGTCATGCCTAGAGGATCAAGGTTTGAAGAGTTTCAGAGAAGTTAGCAGATGAAACCCTATATGGGTTGTAAGTCAGAAGACGGCCTATAAGAAGGTCTCATGAAGTGAAGTCTCATTTTAGAAAGTGCCAAAGTATAAAGCCTAGGTAAAGGATGTGGTTTTACATACGGCCTGTAACCTCGTCTGTAGAAGCTGCTGAATCTAGTTTTTCTATTTCATTTTTGGATTTGTATTTTACTTATTATAAATAGGTTTTTAGGTCTTTTTAGATATAGATGATTGAGAAAGGGAAAAGACATATTGAGAATTCATATTTTGTGATTTTTACATTGAGATTATTACATTGTGATTTTTTGTGGAGAACTTTGGATTTCTTGTTCTTAAATTCATCATTCTGAGTGTTTAATTATATTATTCTATAACATGATTTTCTAATCTACAATGATCATGCATAGCTAAATTCACAACTAAGGTTGTGGAAACCATGAAGAACTAACAAGGTAAAATTGGATAATCCATAATTCTTGAAAAGTGTGTATGCAAGTATTAATTAATCCCTTCATTTAGAATGCTTTTTAATGGTGGCCAACGTTAGAACCTGCCTAATTCTTACTTGCTGGATCAAGGTGGTAATGAATGGGATAAGAGAATAATTAATAAGATTCGATGTGATCCCTCTTGTCTAATCAACCTAACCTAATCAAGGGATGGTTGTACTAGAACAAAAAGTATGGGTTAGTAATGTCATACTGCGGGAATGGATCAAATCATATAGTAAAATTTACATTTTGTTTCGATCAAATGTTTTGATAAACTTTAAATTACTAGTTTTGCATACTACACACTAGAAAAAATTATAATTATCTAGCTATATTAAGTTAGGAATTAATGACAAACACAATATCCTAGCTACTTCTCTCATTGATTTCATAACACTCGCTTCTAGTTCAGGTTTACTTACTACAATTAAAACCCCCTCCCCCTTTCGAGAGATAAGTAGGTTGATTATCTGAATTGCTAGTAATTACTCCAAGTCTAGACCATATTCCCTATGGGTTCGACCCTAACCTTAGTTAGATTATATATTTTGACAATGACTTCTTCTACCTTCAAAAGGATTTGTAGTTTTGGCGACATTAAAATTTTGGCGCATTGCCAGCTAATAATGCTTTTAGACTGATTTAATTTGGGTAAATTATCAATTAATCCTTATTTTCTTTATCATATGTTTCTTGTTTCTGTTGATTTATTTTAGCATACAGGTGTAGTGTGTGTACAATACTTGTAGTCAAGGAAATACCTTGACTCTGTTTGACCCTGAGATCTAGAAAACACCAAGAAGAATGGCCAAAAACAATATGAACAACACTTCAAATGATCACGTAAATAAACACTGATTCCAAATAATGATAACCCACCACCACCTCTTGAGGATGTGAATCCACCACCATAGGATCTTTAAGATGCTACTAACACATTGAATCAATACAGGCTTGACCTTATGGTGGTGGATATCACCAGAGCTATTGTGTTACCTCCTTTATTGGATGACACAAAATTTATCATTTCAAGTGGGTTACTTCAAATGTTGCAGAATAAAGGGTTGTTCATGGGCTTACCATGAGAGGATATGCATAACCATCTACAAAACATCATCTTTGTCTGCAAGAGCATGGTGGGCAACCAAAATCTATCAATGGATGCCATTTGGGCTCTATGTCTTCCCATTGACTCTAACAGGCGAAGTGACACTATGGTTATCCGAGATCCCAAAGATTTCAATCTCCACTTAGGCTGATATACAGAAGGCCTTTTAAGAGAGGTTCTTTCCTAGTCCGAAGAAGCTAAAGTTGAAGGATCAAGTTAACAACTTCAAGAATTTGCCTAGTGATTCGATCACTACTATGTGGGAAAGGTTCATAAAGTGTTTGAGGAGTATTCCACACCACAAGAATGTTGATGATTTCTTTAATGGAGATCATCCATCGGGGACTTGTTGATATTTGCAAAGCGGTGCCCACCACAATCAAGGGCGGCCCATTCTTAGATTGTCTATTTCTGGTTATGGATGAACAATTGGAAAAAGTTGCAAAGACAAATCATGCATGGGGCTCGAGAGATAAGTTGACAACTAAATGCTCTTTCTCAGTTAGCACTAAATTTGAGCAAGTAAAGATAAACGAGGAGATGACGCAAGAGCTAGCTTAGATTAGTACTAATGTAGGGTTGTTGATGAAGCAGAGTCAAGAGCACATGAACATAGCCAATCATCAACCTCTACAACCACCCATGTATGAGGAGCCCTACTATGAGGAGGACATATGCTTTGTTATTGATCAGATGAAGGGTTTCTAGACCAATGCCCAAGGTTCCAACTAGGACTATTGGTGCCAAGGTCAAGGGGATCAAGATCAGAATTTCAATAGATATGGTGCTTTAAGAGATAATAACCGAGGTGGCTACTATGACAACAACAGGGGCTGAATAGAGAAGCTAATTAGAGTTGCAAAGATGGCAATAGGAATGGTCCGTATATGCCTCCACACAATCATGACTCTGGGGCTGGTAGTTTTAGAATTGAAGAGATGTTCAAGAGATTGTTAAAGAAGGTTGACGCTTAAGATACGACCTATAACGAGATGAAATTTGACATCTCCAACATTAATCAGAAGATCGAGTCTAATTCTGTTGCTATCAAGCAGCCGGAACAACAGTTTGGTCAAATGTCTACTTAGTTAAACAAGCACTAGAAGGGTACATATTTAAGCAACAACATACAAAATCCAAAGAATGAGGGGCAGTGTATGTTAGTGATGACATGTGGCGATAAGCAGACTATTGACCCGCCAATGCTAATTGATGATGAGAAGGCTCGTGAGGAGATGGTAGATAGCAAGGATGCAAAAATCAGAGATGCTAGTGCTAATGATAGGGTGAGTGATGATGTAGTGATGCCAAAGATGTTGAATCCCATACCTAGAGCTGCTACTCCTTTCCCTTAGAGATTCCGAAAAAAGGTGGAGGAAGGTAAGTTTCAGTAGTTCATCTCTATTTTGAAGCAGTTTTTGATCAACATCCCTCTCATTGAGGCATAGGAGAAAACGCCCGACTATGAAAAATTCATAAAGGACTTGGTGACAAAAAATAGGACTATGAGTCAAGAGCCATTTCAAGAGCTTCAGCATTGCAGTGCGATTGCAATAAGGTCCTTAGTGTAAAAGAAGGAAGATCCTGGAACTTTTACCATACCCTACACCATTGGAGATGTGGAATTTGCAAAGGCATTGTGTGACTTAGGCGCCAGCATAAATTAAATGCCTCTTGCAATATTCAGGAAGTTAGGCTTGGGAGCCCCTACTCTAATAAGCATGTAGTTGATGGTTGATAGGACAGTGGAGAGGCCCGTGGGGATATTGTATGACGTTGTTGTCAATATGGAAAAATTCATATTCCTCGCAAACTTCATGATTCTTGATTGCAAAGTTAACTTCCAAGTCCCAATCATGTTGGATAGTCCCTTCCTAGCTACTAGGCACGCACTAGTAGATATGGTATTAGGTCAACTCAAGTTTCGATAGAATGATGAATAAGTCATCTTCAATATCTATCAGTTTATGAAGAGCCCCGATCATCTAAAGATAGAAGTTTGGGCACTTGGTTAAGTCTGAGTAACCAAGTTGTCCAAGTCATGCCGCAATAGTAAATCAGGTGCTATTTGGGAGGCAACCCAAGATATTTGATGTAACATGTATATATTTGTTAGATTTTAGCTTTTTGGATTTGTAGGTAGTTTAATTTTCTTGTTTTTTTTTTGTAATTTTGGATTCAGTGACTGGTGGCTTATCGGGTAACAATTTGTTTTATGAAGGATATGTTGGAATAGGGTTAAGTTAGCAAACCAATGCTAAAAAGTGAGAGAAGTTGATTCTACGATCCATGGTTCATAGGACTACTTGTACTCTGACTCATAGAATCACTTCCAGTGAGCAAAATTTTGTGCATTCTAGTCTACGAGCCAACTTTATGGCCGATAGATGGACCACAAGTAAGATCTCTAAAAATTGCTAAGTCTTAAGGGCATCTATGATCCAACATACAGATCTTATGTCTATGTACACCTCATAGATGGATCTGTAGTGCCAATATCTCTAAACTTGGTTTCAAGAAACCATAAAACTATGATTCATGGGCCGTAGAATGTCTTATGTCTCGTAATCGGGCTTTCGCGGGACCTGAACCTCACTAAAACTCGACCCCCAGTATAATAAAAATGGGGACGAAATTATTTGCACCTTATTTTGTTCCCAAATACCAAAATACCCTAACCCTTCCTTATTTCCCAAACAATTCGATACCGTATCGACCACCACCATTGCTTCCAACCAAAATTCCAGCCAAATTCTGGCCAATCTCCAGCACCTAGGGTTTTATTTCGTTAGATTTCTCTTGTAAATGTTCAACTTTTATACCAAACTTCTGGTATGTACTTGACTTGAATTTCATATTTTACAAGAAATCATGCCAATAGGTTGAGATATTGTTCAGTGATATTTCGATGTTCATGTTCTTATTTTGGGTGTTGCCTACATGTGAGGAGCAGTATATGCTTGGAACTAATTGTTAAATTGCATTGAACTTGAATCATGCATATGCTGGCATAATGAAATTGATTTTAGTCAACCACAAAGTTGGTCTCCTATTGTTTGAAATCACAAAGTCACTTGTCATAGGAATCTACTGAATTATTCTATTAAAATTAACATGTGGGTCCGTGTGTTGAATGATAACATGTTACATTATGTGTCCAATAGTGGTAGATGTGATATGTGTATGTTGAATTGATACTTGGCGGGGTAGATTGATGATTCATACATATGGGGTGTTGGCTAACTTGGTGATAATTTGTGATGGTGATGAATTAAGTGCATGAATTTGCTTCGATGCTATTTAAATTGATATACCTTGTTTTAGGATATGATCATCGGTTGAATATTAATTAAGGGAACCCCATATGGTAGCCTTAGAAAACCCAGGTTGCTGTTGTTTTTACAACATGAGGGTATTCTACGGCCCGTGGATTAATCCATGGACCATAGTTGTCCCTCGTAAGTTGAGTATAGCAACTTGGGATTTTCTGAGATGCCATTAGACAAAACCACTAATGGTCCATCGTTTAGACTATGCTCGTAACCTGGTTTGATATGTTCCTTGCCTGTAAATGTTGATTCTAGACTTGTACCTATGCTCAGTTTACGATCATAAGTAGTGTTATGAGTTGTACCTAGTCTCGTAGGTGCATTTCTAGTAACTAGATTTACTGTATCCTGTCACCTAGGAAGGCCTTCTACGACCAGTAGTTATCCCTACAGCTCGTGGGTGAGCCTTCATAGGTCTGTCAGTCACTTAGTTTCTGTAACAGTTTGCTTTGTTGTATTCTACACTATTAAGACTAATATGTGGGGTAATTGGGTGGATTTCAGGTACGATGGCTCCGAAACCTAGAAAGAGTGAGATTCTGGCCATGTAGATCGATTGTGGGATGAGTCTTTGGATACCGTTGTTGTTTATCATGTTAGTTGATCACTTGAGGAGCTTGGCATCCTGCCAAATTTGAGCATCGAGCGAATGACTTGCACAAGTGGCAACAAGACAGATAGTACCGCCTCAGACTCAGGCCATAGTGGTCCAGCCTCCCTAGTATGATGAGGAAGATGCCAAGCAGAGCAACTTTGTTCACATAACAAACTACAAAGAAGGGTGTCGAGTAGCTTTAGGTGATGGAAATGGCTCTGAGTAAATAGGCGAGTTTAGGTCTGAGTCTACCTCAGCACCACCTTCAACCCTAGATGCATTGACGAGTTGATGGTATGTTGGGGGTATACAACAGATATACAGAGATGACCTTTGGCACAATGAGCAGAGCTGACAGGCTCGCATGACATTGGAGGAGCGCCGGATCATCATATCTTGGCTTGGCAGTGTCCCTGGACTCTGACACACCATGGCCTACTACAGGTTAGAGTGCTTAGCAACGCCTCAGGGAAGTATTCCTTGGTGATGGTTCGTTAGTTTTATGCAAGATACACTGCCACCATTATGTATTCAACCTTAATGGGGAAGAGATCTCAGCCCCATATACACAGACGATGGTGAGAGAAGTTTCGGTCAACATATCTGAGACGACGATCCTTCGCTTTCTATTTGGTCTCAAGTATCAAGCCCCCATGGCTACAGCTGAGTATGATTATTGACTGGTACAGACTAGGGATCAAGCTTTGATAAGAGATACAACCCAAGTAGTCGCACTTATAAGATGGATTTTCGACCACATTGTAAAGTAGAACGAGGACCTTAACTAGATTTCTACATTAATGCCAATCGTGAAGGCATCACTCAGCTTCACTGACATGTTTTGATGGCTTGTAGTTTGTTCGTGGATCAAACTGACCCATTCTAATAATATCTTGAGACCGAATCACGTAATGTTGGATGCCAACAACATTGCTGGTTGTGATATTAACTAGGCCTACCTGATAGTAGATCAGATACATGAGGGGGCCATGAAGAGGTCCACTTCCATCCCTTTCCCATGTTTGATTTATTGCCTATGCATAGAGGCGGGAGTAGAGATTCTGCATTAGGTGGACATCTTGATTGAGATTTAAAGCATACTGGATGCCAACTTGATAAAGTCTAATGAGAATTTTGTGGCCCTCTGACAAGCACTGCATCCTCCAATTCACTTACCAGAGATGTTTACCACAACACCACAGTCTGAGCCTCCATCTTTTTCTACTATTGCTGCCCAAGAGACTGAGGGTGCCCCCATAAACCGAGGGTGTGAGAGAGACCGGGCCTTCTACTGCTTTTACTCTTGCACCAGAGATTGTACACTCACAGCCTTCCCCCGCTAGCATGGTATATGTGCCTGCGATGTTTGTCCAAACTCTGGCATACAACAGGATAACAGTGAGTCCCAATTGACTCTGTTGCTATAGTGATCCAAACTTGGTTTGCCTGGAAATTTTAGAGGCTGAGACATGCATAGAGTCATACTTTACGACAATACTTAAGGGGAGACTTACATCAATACATGGCCGCATCAATGCGTTTGAGAAGATGAATAGAGTAGAGCCTCAGTTCAGTGAGCCTGCTAGCTGGACAACCATTCAAGAGGAGATCCAACAGCTCCATACCAAGACGAGGGCAGTAACATCAACACCGCTTGTGCTTCCTTCGCTCGACACTACTGAGATGGTTGTTGATTTGTTTGCTCCCAAGGAGATACCACATTGCATCCTTGGGAAAAGACCTCATCTAGAGGGTGATAATCTAGATGCTTTGAGGTGAGGTGTAGAATTGATAGAGATAGAGCAGTTTGAGGTTATGTGACTACGCTCTATTGCAGATGAGCGAGAGTTGTAGGCACATGAGCTTTAAAAGGTGAAGAGTACTGGAACGTCTAGACATGTTGCTGACAATGAGGAGACCATCAGGAAGCTTAAGGGTGGTCAGACATAGCCAGAGGCTGGCGGTTGGGCACCTAGTTTTTTTTTGTCCCTATGTTTTACTTTAGATATATTTTATTGCATTAAGGATAATGCAAAAACTTTTCGATGAGGTATGGGTAGTTATAGGCCTCGGTGAAGCATGAGTAACCATTGCCAATAACTATCCCAAATTTTGAGTCCGAGGAGCTTTCTTACCTGTGTTCATTCCCTAAGGACATTTATTTTCTATTAAACCAACACATTCAGAATATGTAAGTGGTATAAGTAGCATATTGTACTAAAGTCAGTGGTGTATGTCACTTTTTGTTGAAAAATAATACCCATTAAATTTTTGTGTTAGGTAGTTTTGATAACAACCATGTGAATTTGGTAATTTATAGTTCTTGTTCTGATGAGTTGAGGTTTAATTGTGATGAAAAGCGTGATCTAAGAGTTTGTGTTAATAGTGTGATCAGTGCCAAGTGTGTGTTAGCTTCTTTGCAAAATTCGTATACTATGTTTCAATTCATAACTTTCCTTGTTACTTTGACTAAGGCTGCTGGTTAGTTTGTTAGGAAAGGATCATAGGCCATTGTTCATATTAGTCCGCTTAGCCTAAATAACCAACCAAATGTTTTATGTAACCCTTGGTTCTTATATTTGAGCTTTACATGTATCTATTTCTTTTTAAACACCTAAGTAACCGAGGCTTTTTAAATGTAAAATCCAGAATTTGGCCCTGGTCCTTCCTTGAATATTGTGCACCTTGACTCAGGCAAAAAGTCTAAGTTGAGTGTGGCTATCAAAAATAGCCCTAATTCATAGGTTGGATATTATGCAACTCAACTCAGGCGAAAAGCCTAAATTATGGTTGGCTGGTATAAGAAAAATCACACCAAATGGGGATGAAAACTAGTGATGCATGGAAAGGAGAAAAATATGCAATGGGTGTGAGAAAAATGAATAGATGCCTAAAATGATGAGATGAAAGGAAAAAGAATGTGAAAAACAAAAGGCAATGAGCTGAAAATGTTAGAATGGGGCACCCAGAAAGGTTTGAAATAGGAGAAGGGAAAAAAATTCGAAAATAACATACTGATAGGGCAAAAGTATAGAATAACATAGTGTCAAGGAGGGCCATTAGTCAATATGTTTCTAAAAAATCATACCAAAGCCCCCTAAGCCTACATTACTGATGTACTGCCAAAATACAACACTTTTGATTCTTAAAACTTTGAATTTTGTGTGTTCTCAATGCAATGTTAATTAGTTTTATGTGTTTTTGTTTTTATGTTTGCAGGATTACAAGTTGGCCTTGATTTTGGAAAAAATTGCAGAAATTACTAAGATCATTCTATGGGCCATAGGATAGGTTTTGTGGACAATTCTAATAAGGGGCTATTTTATGAAGTTCATTCCACAAACATTCATATGAGCCATAGAGAGGTTTACGAGTCATAGAAGATGGTTCATGCCCTGAGGATCAAAGACTTGGACTTTCAGGAATTTCAGCAGACGAAACCCCCTTTACGGGTTGTAAACCACTTTACGAGTCATAGAGGGTTGTCGCAGAGTTAAAATCAAAATTCCCAACAGTAAAGTACGAGACTCGATTACGGTCCTAGAATGCAATATGGCCCGTAACACACCTTTCGTATGGCGTGCCAGCCAGTTCTCCTATTTTATGTAGGACTTAAATTTTAATTATTATAAATAGGTTATCTTTTATGAGTTTTTACCTATTACTTAGAGAACTCAATATTTTGGGAGAGAAAATTATTAGATCATATTAGAGAATCTTTGGGAACACTTGTGTTTGAATTTTACCTTGAAGCTTGTGATTCTTATTGAAGTTGGATTTTGCTTGTTCTTAATTCTATTGTGTAAGTGTTCAATTATGTCTTCTGAATGCATGATTCCTGCATCTACACGTAGCATGGGTAGCTAAATTCACAACTAATATTGTGGGACCACGAAGAACTAACAAAATAAAACTGGATAATTCATTATTCTTGGAAGGTGTATATGCATGTATTATTTAACTCTCTTCATTTTGCATGCTTTCAGATAGTGGCTAATATTAGAACCTGCCTAGTGTTACTAACTAGACCAAGGTAATAATGAATAGGAAAAGAGATTAATTAATAGGATTCAATTGATATGTCTAATCAACCAAACTGAGCCAAGGGGAGGTTGTACTGGGACTAAGAAGTAATAGTTAGTAATGCAAACAATGATGATGACCAAGTTGTATAGTGAAATTCACCATTCACCTTTGACCAAAGGGCTTACTACAAATTAGAAAAGAATTATGTTATCCGATGATACTGAGTTGAGGAATCATCGGGAATGCAATACCCTAGTTTCTCTCTATTATTGACTTCTCTCTTGACAGTTAGTGTAATTATATTTCTCATTGATTATTGCAAAATCTGCCCTCTCCCCCTCTTTGGGGAAGTAAGTTGGTTAATTATTTGGATTACAAATTGGTGAATTTTCTTGAGTCTACGTATTCCCTGTGGGTTCGACCCTAACCTTTGTTAGGTTCTACTTCTTGACAGAGATTGCTTTATCCTCTAAAAAGAGGTGTAAGTTGCGCGACATCAGTAATAAGCCAAGAAAGTCCTATAGTAATCCTTGTCCAAGTAGTTGAAGGTCATGGTCATGAGTATAGGGGCAAACATATGGTGTTGTACATAATGTTTGAGAATTTGTTGTAAGTTGAGTGATTTGATTAGTCCGAAGCATCAAATTTGAAAATAATATCATGAGTGAGATATAAGACTTCTTTTTGTAAGGGAACTTGAGTTACACTGTTGAATCTAGGCCATTTCAGTGATTATGGCTTATCTGCGGTTACCTTCCTTGTTATAGTTGCACTCACATATATTGATCTGCATTGGTTTGTTTGATGATTATCTGATATGTGCAGATGTGTTCGTTTGGGTATCTATGATTGATTTAGAGATAATATATGCCATAGACATAGGTTTGTGTGTTGCTATACTGCTTATGTTGATTGAGTCCATCACTTGAGGACAAACAATAATTTTAAGTTGAGGGTATTGATGTGCTACCAAAATACAACACTTTTAATGCTTAAAACTTGGAATTTGTGTGTTCTCATAGCGATATTAGTGGGTTCGATGTATATTTTTGTTGATTTTGGTTTACTAAAGGATTCAGTATGATTTTGGGGAAAGTTTTGCAGAATTGATGTTTTGGGTGATTTACAGAAATTTATGGGCCATTGTTAAATTCACAAGTCATAAGTTAGTTTCATGAGTCAGATCAGCGAAGGGTCAAGTTTCAGATGTTATATTTATGAACTATCAGATGAGCCATAGATTTTTTCATGGGCAGGTGGCTTCCATAGGTTTAAGATCAGAATACATCCTGATTGCTGAAGTATTGTCAGACAAAGCCACTTACGGGTCATAATTCTGAAGAGGGGTCATGGATAAGGTCATGCCTAGAGGATCAAGTTCTAAAGAGTTTTAGAGAAGTTAGCAGATGAAACCCTATATAAGTGATTATTCATAAGACGATCCATAATAAGGTCTCATAAAGTGAAGCCTGATTTTAGAAAATGCAGAAATACAAAGTCCAGGTACGTGCCGTGTTTTCACATACACTCATAGCCTCATCTGTGTTACTGAATCCAATTTTCCTTTTTTATTTTTTATTTATATTTTACTTATTATAAATAGGTTTTTAAGGTCTTTTGAGAGAGAGACGCAAGAGAGAGGATAAAACACTTTGAGAATTTATATTTTGTGATTTTTACATTGAGATTATTACATCGTGATTTCTTGTGGAGAACTTTGGATATCTTGGTCTTAAATTCATCATTGTAAGTCTTGTTATGCTATTTCATAACATAATTTTCTCATCTATAATAATCATGCATAGCTAAATCTACAACTAGAGTTGTGGGAACCATGAAGAACTAATAAGGTAAAATCGGATAATCTCTAATTCTAGGAAAGTGTGCATGTATGTATTAATTAATCCCTTTGTTTAGAATGCTTTTTAAAAGTGGCCAATGTTAGAACTCTCCTGTCACGTGAAAATTAAAATCGTCTGACTGATTTAAGTCATTTATAAGAGAGACTCGAAAATGAAGTGCACTTCAAACTCAAAAACCTTTAGCATACCGGTAGCAACATCGGGCACCTCATGCTCTCCATGCCTCCCTTGAAGAGCATAAAACTGATTATGTCATGGAGTGCCCCCTTGTTGGCCTCCTTGAGCCCATTGATCAACATGACTACCTCAACCTTGGGACGACCATCCTTGTCCTTGTTTCAAACATTAAGGCAATCAATATGCTGGATCAAAGTTGTAATGAATGGGTTAATAGAATAATTAACAGGATTCGATGTGATCCCTCTCGTCTTATCAACCTAACCGGATCAGGAGATGGTTGTACTAGAACAAAACGTAAGGGCTAGTAATGTCACACTACGGGGATGGATCAAATCACGCAGTAAAATTTACCTCACCTGGATCAAAGGGTTTGGTAAACTTAACTTACTAGTTCTGCATATTACATACTAGAAAAGATTAATATTATCTTTTCTAGAGTGTAGTATGTAGAACTAGTAAGTTATGTTTACATAACCCTTTATTCCAGGAATTAAGAAAATTTCACCATGTGATTTGATCCATCCCCGTAGTGTTGCATTACTAATGCTTACCTTTGTCCCACTACAACCATCCTTTGATCTGTTGTTGATTAGATGAGAGTAATCACATTAAATCCTGTTAATTATCCCTTATCCCATTTATAACCCTCTTGATCAAGTAAGTAAGAATTAGGAGAGTTCTAATATTGGCCACAATTAAAAAGTATTCATACCGAAGAGGTAATTAATACACATGCACACTTTCTAAGGATTATGAGTTATCTGATTCTTACTTTGTTAGTTCTTCATGATTTCCACAACCATAGTTGTGGATTTAACTACTCATGATCATTGTAGATGAGGATATCATGTTACAGAATAGCATAATTAAACTCTAACAACAATGAATTGAAGAACAGAAAACTCTAAAATCTTCACAAGAAATCACAATGTTATAACTTCATTGTAATATCAAAAGAAATCTCCAAGAACACAATAATAATCACAAGTAATGAAGTTTCAATGTCCTTACTAATCTCTCTTTAGAAAAGCCTTAAAAATTTATTTATAATAAATGAAAACCAAATCCTAAATTAAATAGGAAAACTAGAATCATGAAATCGTACAATTAAGGTTACGAGTCATAGAAGAAATCATGGCCCCTAACTGGCCTTCATAAACTGCACTTCACAAAAGTGGCCTTCTATATATGAACTGATCCTATGGGTCGTCTTCTTACTTATGACTAAGGGATCTCATCTGATAGTTTTTTGCCAATTCTTCAAAACTTTAATCCTCGAGGAATGATCTTATCTACGACCTGCCACTTGACATACGACCCATGAGAGTCCTCGTTTGATAACAGTCCAGCACTTAGCATATTTCCTTATCTTTAAATATATAGCATATTTCCTAATCTTCAACACATAAACAAGCATATGGGCCATCAAATTGTCTATGGCTCATCTGATAACTCATAACTTCAATATTTAAAAATAGCCTTTCACTGGATCTGACCCATGAAACCAACCTACGGCCTATGGAATAAACCACAGCCCATAGAAGGACTTGTAAATCCCTAAAAACCTGCAATCTGTGCAATTTGGCCCAAAATCATCCTGATTTCTGAAATCCTAAAAAACACAAAAAATTGTCAAACCTACTAACATCGCTTTAAGAACATAAAAAATTCTAAGTTTTAAGCATCAAAAGTGACGTATTTTGGTGGCACATCAACACCTTCAGCTTAAAATTATTGCTTGTCCACAAGCGACAGACTTAATCTACATAAGTAACATAGCAACACAAAGACCTCAATCTCATGGCATCCATCATATCTTAATACATCATAAATACCCAACCATACGCATAAGTGCATATACAAGACATTAAACAAATAGACTCATGCGGACCAATGTACGACAGTGCAAGTATCACAAGTAAAGCAATCATAGATAAGCAACAATCACTAAGACAAGCTAAAGTACATAATGTAACTCAAGTGCCCTCACTAAAAGAATTCCCATATTTCATTCAAAATGCTATGTTCAAATTCAATACTTTTGGCTAACAAAAACACTCGTGGTCATAATAGACATTTGATGAGTTTATATTTCGGACTCATGTTGGGTCTAGCTTGTAAAGAAATAATTCCCTTAGCATGCTATTATTACGAACTTCTAAAAAATATGCATGTGTTATGATATAAAATAGGATTAAAAGTGCACAAGTGGATAATACTTTATAAAATCTTAGAAAGGGAGCAAAAGTTCAAAAAAGGCGAAGAAAAGCGATATCGCCAACATGCTCGGTGATCCATCGGACACTCAAAGAGATCACCTATCACTGCAGCAACCAAGGTTCTAGATCAAGTCAAGAAGAAAGTCAAATTTTGTGTCGCAAAGCACGTTCGTTGCACTGCTGAATTGCATAGGAGATTGCCTAAAGTTGCAGCACCCAATGCCCCAAAACACTGATAAGAAGGTGATGTGATGGATACTTTGATGGATTTATAAATTTAATGAGTGAAATAGAGAGTCATTAACATTATAGAAGAGGAAGCCTTTTGATGATGCAGAGGAAAGTGGTCAAGTGCACATTCGGCGCAACACTAGAGTGCTCGGCGATGGTCGACCTCGACCGTCAAATGACATTTCATAGAATAAACTTTCACACATTTGCGTGGAGTATATAAGTAATTTAGAAAGACATTGTACATATCAGATCATAATTTATCAAAACAATTCTACTTCCAAGTTTTTAGAGAGTAGTACATAGAACTTTCCTCTTAGAGTACAAAGAGGAGATAGGGTTCTGAAGCTTTTGAGAAGCTAAGTGGACTAGATTTCCTGGTGATAATGAACTAATTTCTATTCAAATCCTGTTACCCATGACTACAACTGCTATGTTTGGTATCAAATCTTTAATTTCTAGCACGTGTGGCAAAAACCCTTATGTTGGGGAAGTGCTATTAATATGAATTTTTTGTTTATCTATCGGGTCTTTGATATTTTGACTTATTTATAGTTAATTTTAATGAATTTATATCAATTCCTATTTTAATCTATAATTTCAAGGCATACTTGGAGTTTACTTTAGATCTCTGATTGTTTCCTTAGTTGGAATGATTATAGTGTGGAATAGACATAATGGCAGGAAACCTTTTGGGGTTTCAGTTGAAATCCATAGCCATGCATGGATTCAATGGCCAAGGTATTAGAGGTTTTGCTGAGACTTCTTAGTCCAAGTGTATCCTCGACAGTCCGCGTATAATTTCACGGTTGATTAATGTGAAACATTCGTGTATCATAGCTGAACATGGGTTACAAACAACCTATCCTATTCACTCAATATCAACTTATTTAGTCAAATATTTAGACCCAGCTAGTATATCGATTCCAAAATTTTCAATCCCCAATATCTTCACTTATTAATTGATTAAATTATTAATTAAAACTTGTGTAGTCAAATCTTTACTTCTGAATATTACAACCCCCAAGATCCTACAATTACTTGGTCTAACAAGTCATTTTTACCTTCAACAATGATTTCCTGTGGGATTAACCCCAACCTCTCAGCTGGGTTATTATGCTGATAATGACCACCCTTACTTTCTTTGAGCATCCAGATTGAGCGACATCAAAAATGGCATTGTTATTGGGGAATAAGTGTGTTCGTATTGAAAGTTTTGAGCTTTATTCTTGTAGTTGGAGTTCTTTTTTCTATTTTCTTGTTGTTTTTGCTTTTGAAAAATAGGTGCTAAAATGGAGGATGATGAGAGTGTCCATGGTGAGAATGTTAGAGATATGAATGATATGCATGGTGTTTATTGGGATCAAGTGGCCAGCACCGGTGCTATCCAACTACCTCCATTGGCCGGAGGAGTTAATTTTCATGTAACAAGCACTATGTTGCAACTCCTCTAGCTAAAGGGACTGTTCGGAGAGCTTAGCCACAAAGATCCTCGTGAACACCAAGGAACTTTGTTAATGTATGTCTCCCATTCAATTTCAGGGGAGTGAGTCAGGAAGCCATTCGACTAAGGCTATTTCCTTTTTCCATCACCGGAGAGGTAGTGAGGTGGATAGCTAAGCTATGTCATAGTTCTATTACTTATTGGGAGGAGCTACAAAATGCATTCCTTGAAAGATTTTCCCTCCCTCAAAGATGGTAAAGTTGAAAAGCAGTATTGAGAACTTTAAGCAGTTAGAAGGTGAGCCATTGCATGAAATATGGCTTCTATTTAAGAAACTCTTACTCTAATGTTCCAACATGGAGTTCTGGATAATATGCTCTTGCAATATTTCTATATGAGCCTCGACATAGTCAACACAGGAGTAGTTGATCAGTTAGTAAGAGGAGGCCTAATGACACAAGCATTTACTAAAGCTTGTAACCTCCAAGATGGCTTGACAATGATTAACCAAGCATAGTACGCAAGAGATGGCATGGTACCTTCAGGCCACAGAGGTCCATCAAAGGAATAGCTCTCTAAGGATCAAGAGAGATATGAGAACATGGCTAAAATTTTGACCCAACATGATCTTTTGACTAAGCATGTCATAGGAGGAAATCGTAAAAGTGTGAATATTATGGGATCTGCTAGAAATGTGATGTTTGAGGGTGCACCATATGAAGGTAGTTACAACAAGGAGGTACACTATATGGGAAACCAAATGGTAGGTTCTCGGTTGGCTTTTCCAAGGCCACCCGAGAATCAAGGTTCGAATAACAGCCCCTAATGGTGAGATCATGCATGGGCTGACCAACCTCAAGTTGGGAATTGGAGGAACCTTGATAGAGATAGGTATGTTCCACCTCATGATGTGGTGATGGATGCTGACCTCATGTTAAATAAAGAAAGTTGAGTCAAACTATGACGTCACGTTTGGAGTCCATTAAAGATTTGGAAACTCAACTTGGAAACATATTAGCTCATCTAAATCAGCATCCAAAAGGAGGTTTACCTAGTGACATAGTGGCTAATCCTAAGGAGAATGATCAGCAATGTTTAGCCGTAACCACTTATAGTGGGAAAGTGATTGAAGGCACGAAACTATCGACTGTTGTTGAAAAAGGCCTGAATGAAGCGGCAGAAAAAGAAGGTGTAGTTACCATTGAAATTGATGAGTATGAAGCTCATGTTGAAGATGGTGATGCTCTTGGTAATCTTGAGAGCGATAAGTAAGAGAAGAGTGGGGATGATGCTGTGAATGTCAAGAAAGTTTTCCCCGAAAATTCTATTCTAGTTGTGAGGTTGAAAATACCTCAAGTCAAAGTTGATCCTCCATTTCCTCGGAGATTGAATAAGAAAGAGGAGGATGCTAAGTTTTGAAAATTCCTCTTAATGTTTAACTCATTATCGGTAAATGTTCCACTTGTAGAAGCATTGATCGAAATGCAAGGTTATGCTAAATTCATGAAAGAGTTGGTAACGAAGAAGAAAACTCTTGAGTGTGAGACAATCAAAGTGTTTCACAATTGTAGTGCACTCTTAACACAAAAGTTTGTAGTGAAGAAATAAAACCCAGGTGCATTCATAATTCCACTGCACCATTGGAGCCTCAAAGTTGAGTATGACACTATTTGACTTAGGAGCAAGTATAAACCTAATGCCCCTATCCATATTTGAGGAATTGGGAAAGGAGATCCCTTCACTTACCATAATACAGCTGCTCATGGATGATTGGTCTATCAAATGACTAGTGGGGATTTTACATAATGTGTTGGTGAAGGTGGACAAATTTATTCTTATTGCAGATTTTTTGTGTTCTTAGATTGTGGGGTGGATATTGATGTGCCAGTTATCTTGTGTAGGTCGTTCTTAGCCATCAGACAAGTTGTTGTGGATGTACAGAGTGGATCTTAAGTTCAAATTGAATGATGGGGAAATAGTGTTCAATATACACAAAACTCTGAAGCCGACAGCAGATCCTGATGTATCGTTAGTGATGAGCAAATTTGGGGTGAGTTGATGAAGATGAAGAATTTCATCGTGCTATGACATTAACTAAGGTGCTACTTGGGAGGCAACCCAAGGTGATACTTTGAGTTTTAAATAATGGGTGTTGATTTGTGTAGGTATGATAAAGAGAAAAATTGGAGTGGAGTGCTGAGAGGGCGATCAATGGAACCACTCGGCATATCATCGAGTAAAAACGGTAACCATCAATTTGACCACCTTTCAAGTCAACTAGTGACTCTTGAGGTGTTGTCGAATTTGGCAGGATAAATGGCAAGTCCGTGAATCACCGAAACCAATGGGTGATGGTCGATTTCACCGCACTTCAAGGTTGAAGGAAAGGTTTGCATACTGCTAAAAAAGGCGGTCCTTAGCACACTTGGCTCAACGATGAATATGCTAAGTGGTGTAATTCGGTATCACTGAACATGCACATCCCACCAACCTACTTAAGGCTTTTCAAATTCTTTGGTCCTTTCACTTTCCACCTTCCCTCCTTTTCACTCCATTTGCACGCCAAACTTCCTTCGGCTTTTTCTTTGAAAATTTTCACAAAGAAGTTGAGGATATTCATTACCAAAGCATCCTTGAGGATTTTCATTATGTCTCACCATCGAAGAGGTATGCTTTTGGCCCCTTTTTTAGTTCTTTTAGAAGAATGCCATTGATAGTAAGGTTGATCAGGGTTTGTGTATGTGTTAATCATGTTTTAGTTCTTGAAATCTTATTGGAAACTGAGTGGATGGATCTTTAGAGTGATGCTAAAACCCTATCTTACATGTATGAGTAATTTATTGTGGTTCTGATTCCCTCTATGTGTGTCGATATTGTGGTGCCTATGATTTGGGTTAGGTTTGTGAGTAAGTGATTTATTGCCCCATGGTGGTATGTTTATGGGTATTGTCTCAATTTCATAGTTGTCATCATGCTTGAATATTTTCACTTGAGATAATGTCATGATCACGAGAATGTTTTATTGAAAATGCTAGATTATTTAGATTGAATGTTCTTATGGGATGTGGGTGAAGTCTGAATACCCCTTAAACTCCTTTAAGTGAAGTAAACTTGCTTGTTGAGGGATTGGGTGATTTGATTCTTAAGGGTAAGTCATTGCTTGGTTGAGTATATAGTTATGTAAACCATGTGATAGTGATAATCAATACTTGAGTATGCATTGATGTGTTATGGTGGGTTAGCATGTGAATTTCATCCATGTTATTAGTGAAAAAAATTATTGAATTTTGAGCGAATAGATGAAGGACCATGCCAGTCACCTTCATCGATGATCATTTTGACTGCCTAAGTGAACTCAGTGATGTTCCTAGTGGTCACATGCACAACCTTAATTGACTGACCTCCATGTTTTTTTACTGCAAGTATTGGCGATGGACCTTTTCACTACCGAATCAATTTAGTGTATTGTTAAATCTGCATGAGTATTGCTAAAAGTAGCAGTAGCCTAAAGTTATAAAACTGTGCAAAAAGATAATGGTCTTTTTGACCATTGAATCAGTTCAGCGATTCACCGAGTATGTTTTGCATTCAAACAATCCTATCTACCCTATACCTAATTGTTTCACCACTAGCACTCACTCCATGTTGGAGTATGTTTTGCAGGATGACCAAGCAAAAGCATGTTCTAGCTAAGTCTACTAGACCATTACCTTTGCCAGCGATATCTAGCCCGAAGAGATATAAAAATGACTCTAGGACAAAGGCCATGCAAGACTCCCTATCACAGTCCTCACAAAGAACTTCGGAAACTATAACTCTGAAGTTTCTAAACAAGCTAAGGGTTGAAGGGCACAGGACAATTATGAAAGAGAAACAATAATCAACTGAGGGAGTAATTGATCTGTATCCAAAAGTTTGGGAAGTCCTAAAATTCCATAATTTCAAAAACTTCACCAAATCGTGGGATCATACGTGCCAAATCTTGTTCGAGAGTTCTATAAAGCTTATGGCCAAACCCTTTCCAAGAGCCAAAGTAGGGTTCCAATTGTGTTAAAACCTCTAGATCCTGTGGAGGTTCGGGGTGTGCAAGTCCCATGTGGTGAGGCTGAAACTAATCATATCCTGGGTTGCACATTTCAAATTCAGTGCTACTGCAAAGATCTAATACAGTTCCAAACTGGCGAAACATCAAAGCATGTTTGGCCTCATTAATTGGAATTCCATCTCTATCGTGGTTGAAAGAGGGGGAAATTATTGAGAAGAAAGAGCTAAACATACCTACATACTTCTACTTCAATTTTTTTAGTATCAATTTAACGCCTTCCTTGAATGAGTCGATACTTCGACATGCCAAAGCAGCATTGGTTGGTTACATCATGGACAGAAAAGAGTTGAATCATAGATCAATCATCATTCTGAAATCCTCACTAGGGCAAAACGGGAGCAAACCTCTCTACTATTTCAAAGCCTCATCATAGCTTTGTGTAAGCACGTTGGGTTCCTAGGAACAAGAAGATTGATATGGAGGTAACTCCATCGGCATCCATCAACATCTGGTGGATTGAGGCTAAGTTCTTGAGGGACGAAAAGGACAGGGCTAGGAAGAAGCCATCTGACAAAACACCAATAGTTGATATTGAGGCCCTTGAGTTTGGCACTAAAGAGCTGCACACTAAGGTAGGTATAACTTGTCCTTCCCATACTTTCCACTCCTTATCTTCTCCTATTCATCCACAGAGGCACAGGCCACAAATGACCAACCCCTACTCACTAGGGCCACTATTCTTGCATTTGGTTGGCTAGCCAAAGTAGCCAATCTTCAGGCCACTAGGATTGAGTCATCTGTGCCTAAGCTAGTTGAGGTAGCCATAGCAAAGGCTTTGAGGCTGACATAAATTATCAATAGTTAATAGAGGCACACAAGTTGAGGATCGATAGACTCGAGTCAATGATTGATAACCATAGGAAGGAGTTGGTTAGCTTGAAAGATAGAGTGGCAGAGGTTGAGAAGGCAGGTGGTGGCGGTGCAAACACATCGTCTTTGAAAGCCAATCTTGATTTGTTGAAGAAGGAGGTGGAACCCTCTGTTCCACTTATTTGAGTACTTTCTTTGATGGGCTAGAAGATCCAATCAAAGTGGATGTAGCAATGGTCCCAAATGATGAGTTGATCATGAAATTTTCAGGTGATGCCACTGAAGAGAACCAAGAGATGAGTGCCCCAGAGAAATATGAAGAGACATTGGGAGCAGAGCTGAGTCAAGAGGACCATGAGGAGCTAGCTTGGTTGGACAGCGAGATTGTGGACATTGTGAAAGTGGCATCTATTTTGGACTAGCCCATGATAGGCACATCTGCTGTGAGTAAGCCTGAGCGTGTGTGGCCTTTTCTTAACCTTGAGAGAACACCAATAGATGAGGCCATTGATACTCCCATGACTGCTTCTCCAGCTCCACCACCACCACAACAGAATTGATATGACAGCGGGATTCTCATACTTACTATTTTCTCTTATACTTACTCTTTGTCGTCCCTTGCAAATTCAAGGCAATGTTTATTCTTTTTAGGAGGGGGTGAGCTTGAAGAGAGCCCTATCTTTTGGTGATTAATACTTCATATTTTGTTATGAATGGGATGAGACAATGGTGTTTTACTTTGATATTTAATGTGTTGGTGGATATTAAGACAATTTTTAAATTTTTGGATTGTAAATAAATTTTAATTCAGGTCATAATAAAGTAGTATATATTTTTCTACTTTTACTTTTCTTTCTTTTTTGAATTGATTGGATGAATGATTACAAATGATGTCCTTGAATTTTGGAACATCCCATGCATATATGACAAGCTGTTCAAATGTTAATATCGTGCTCTAGTCATTAGAAATTTAGGGGTCGATGTTCCATGTCTTTGATTTGGATGGTACCATGGACAAAGAACATATATTCACTAAGTAGTCTCTTCTTAGTAAATGAGTACATGAATGAATTTGAGGAATCTTGAGTTGACTTATGTGAGCAATTGAGCTTGGACATGCAATGATTGAAAAAATGCAAGTGTGTTACCATTATTTTGCCAATGTGAGATTAGAAATTTTGTAGAAATGATGTTTTTGCAACATCTATAACTTTTCCGATTTGTTTTGAGGAGTAACTTGGCTAATTTCGGATTAGAAAAGGACCTTAAGCCTTATTTGGTTCTACTAAGTCCATTTGACCATAGTAACATCTCTTGACGTGAAATGAATCCTTAGTGAATCCCTTTCGAGCCTTGATCCTTTCTTTAGAAACCTTGTAACTTTGACTCATATTTGTGAAAGACAACTCCTTCTTGTTTCCTACTGAGCCCTCCTTGAGCTTGAAATACTGAGTAGTGAAAAAACGCTAAGTTGGGGGTGTTAATAGAAAGAACGAGGTGTCTCACATGAAAGAGTTGGAATAAAAGGGATAAAAATGAAAGAAAGAAAGTGAGAAGTCCTAGAAATGAAAGAAAGAAAAAGTGAAATACAATGCTTGAAAATTGAGGACGCTCCAAAAATTGAAAAATAGTACAAAGAGGGGAGACATTTAGGATGATACATCAAAAGCCAAAGAGATGTCAAAAAGGAGATGAACGAAAAGGGGACCAAAGGAACCTTTGACCCTGAAATGAACATGTAGAATTTAAGGAGGGATGAGCCATTACTGATTATATGCTATCCTACCCAATCTTGAACTTACATTGCACTCCTAGAAAAGTCTTTTGGGATCTTGGTCCGGAAGAAAGTCAAGTGAACTCTGATTGAAATAAGGGCAAGCCTATAGGTTGGATTATACATGTTATTTCTCATTTGGGAGAGTGAGAGTTGAAGAGATTCTTCGAAAGTAATGTCATAATCTTGTGCGTCCAGGATCTTCTTTGGCGTGAGGGAAAATAGTGATGCTTTTAGGCAGTTATCGAAAACTACATGAGCAGTTGCGAGCATAGCCATGTTTTGATCACTCCTTAGTCATCTATCGAGGCTTCAAAGTCACGTAAGTGGTTTGTGGAAGTTTGAGAAGGGATGAAAAAGGTGGAGATATATGTGTTGCTCCCTGTGGCCTTATTTGCAAGCTCTTAAATTGGATAGATTGATGTTTGACTTTCTTTAAGGGCAAGCAAAGGCTTAAGTTGGGGTGTTGATGAGTCCATATTTTGGTCTCATTTTGGGGCAAGCTTGCAAAGAAACATTGCCCTTACCATGCTATTATTTCCAACTTCTAACAAATTTGTAAGTGCTATAACAAGAAATGGGATTAAAAGTGCACAAATAGACAATACTTTGTAAAATCTTGGAAAGGGATCAAAAGTGCAAAAAAGTGGAGAAACGTGGTATCACCAACAAACTTGGCGGTCTGCCGAACACTCAGAGAGACTGCCTATCATTGCATCAACAAGGTTCCAAATCAAGTTAAGAAGGCGGTTAGATTCAATATTGTAAAATATGTTCGATGCACCACCGAATCGCACAGGAGATCACCTAAAGTTGCAACACCCAACGTCCCAAACACTGACAAGAAGGAGATATGATGGATACATCAGTGGATCACAAAATTGAAGTGGTGGAATGCAAAGTCATTGCCTAATGTTGCAGCAAAGGAAACCTTTTGAATATGTAAAGGAAAGCGATCAAGTGCAAATTCGGTGTCTCGTAGGAGTGCTCGGCGATGGACGGACTTGACCGCCGAATGGCATTTCATAGCATAAACTTTCACACATTTGCATGGAGTATATAAGAAGCTTAGCAAGGACATGGTATGCATTAGATCATAATATATTAGAACAATTCTTTCTCTATGTTTTAGAGAGTAGTACATACAACTTTCCTCTTAGAGTACAAAGGGGAGATAGGGTTTTGAAGCTTTTAGGAAGAAAATTGGAGTAGATTGGCTGGTGATAATCAACTAATTTCTATTCAAATCTTGTTACCCACGACTTCAGCTACTATGTTTGGTGTCAAATCTTTAATTTCAAGCATGTGTGAGCTAAAACCCCCATGTTGGGGTGTGTTATTGATATGGGGTTTTGATTATCTATTGGGTCTTTGATATTTCGACTTATTTGCAGTTGATTTGAGTGAATTTGCTTCCATTCCTATGTTTAATCTATAATCTTGAGGTTGCAAACTTGGGGTTTACTCTAAATCTCTTAACGTTATCCTTAGCCGGAATCATTAGAGTGTAGAATGGATATAATGGATGGAAATCTTTTGGGGTTTCAGTTGAAGTCCACAACCATGGATTCAATGACAAAGGTACTTGGGGTTTTTCTGAGGCTTCTTAGGTTAAGCATGTCCTCAGCAGTCTGCATATGTATTGTAGTTGATTCATGTGAAGCACTCATGTATCATAGTTGAACATGGGTTACAAGCAACTTAGCCTATTCGCTCAATATCAACTCATTTAGTCAAATGTTTAGGTCCAGCTGGTAGATCGATTCCCATATTTGCACATGACCAACATCTTCCATTAATTATTGATTAAGCTGTTAATTAGAATTTGTTTAGTCGAATCCTTGCTTTCTTATATTGCAACCCACAAGACCCTACAATTACTTAGTCCAACGAGTCACTTTTACCTTGAACAATGATTCCCAGTGGGATCGACCCCAACCTCTTAGTTGGGTTATTATGCTAATGACAATCACCCCTGCTTCCTTTGAATAGCCAGGTTGAGCGACATCAACATTCAAACATTGTGTTCAATACCATACGCTTGCCCCTACACTTATGACAATGACATTCGAGTAGTTAACTTAAGATCACTGTAGGACTTTCTTAGCTTGTAGAATAGGCTCGAGGACTTTGGTATGATACTTTTTGAATAAAGTTACTATCACCTTCCTTGACTCTACACTATTTTTTACTTTTGCCCTACCAACACTGATATTTTCAACTCACAGATCTCCTTTTCCTATTTCAAACCTTTTCAGGTGCTTTATTCAAATTCATTGCCTTTTATTTCTCAATTATTTAACTTTTTAGCTCGCAATTTAGGCATTTATTTATTTTTCTCGGACCCACTTTAAAGTTTCCACTTTTATTGCATCATCATGCTTCCTTCCCCATTTGGTGTGATTTCCTTGCAATAACCACCCTCAATTAGGTTTTTGGCCTGAGTTGAGGTGTATAATATCGGACCTATCAACTATGGCCGCTTTTCGTAGCCACCCTCAACTTATGATTTTAGCCTGAGTCGAGGTGCACATTATTCAAGGAGGGGCCAAGACTGACTTCAGGTTTACACAGTCAAAAGGCTTGGGTACTTAGGTGTCTACAAGGAAAAAGGTACATGTAAGGCTCAAACATTAGGATCAAGGGATATATAATGCATTTGGTTAGTTATTTTAGGAGAAGTGGACTAATATGAACAACGGCCTATGATGCTTTCCTAACCAACTAACCTATGTCTTAGTCAGAGTAATAAGGCAAGTTTTGAATTGAAACCCAATATAAGAATTATGCAAGAAAGCTCACATGCACTTAGCACTGAATACACTATCAACCTAGACTCTCAGATCATGCCTTTTAGCATAATTAAGTCCTAACTTATCATAACAAACAGTGTCAATCACTGATTTCGCATGATTGTTATAAAAACTACCTAACATCACTTCATAAAAAAAAATGGTAGGTAGCATTTTTTAGCAAAACTAGTATCATTTTTTAGCAAAACTAACATATGCCACTTATTTTAGCACAATATGCTACTAATACTACATACACATCCTACACATGCCGGTTCAACAGAAAATAAATGTCCTTACGGAAAGAACACAGGTAAGAAAATTCCACAGACTCAAAACTAGGGTAACTATAGTCCATGGTTACTCATACTTCATGGAGGCCTATAACTACCCATACCCCATCGAAAATCATTTGCATTGCCCTCAATGCAACAAAATAAAACGTAATAGTATATTAGGGTAAAAAACGAACATACTTGGGTTCCTAAGCATAAGTCTTTGTCTGTGCATCACCACCTATAGCCTATTGGGTGGTCTCCTCAGTAGTAACAGTATATCTGGAGGGTCTAGAACCCCTCATCATCTCCTGTGCATATGCCTACCACACTATCTCATCTACAATTAAGGCTTGTCTAGCAGCCTCTACCTGCTCCATCTCTAAGCTCTCTACCTCTTGTCTCACAGTATTAGGGTCATCATCCTCAAGATAAGGCCTCTTCCCAGAGGCACTGATTGGTAGCTCCTCAGCAAACAAATTAACAACTTTCTTAGTAGTAGTATCAGGCATAGGATCATATGCGGTGCTGACGCTGCTGCTCTCATCTCAGTACAAAGCTGATGGATCTCCATGCAAATAGTTGTGATATCATGAGTTTGGGCTGCTTCGAGGCTCTGCTCCACTCACCTCTTGAAAGCATCTACACAACCATGAAAAGTGGCAAGTCTCTCCTCGATAGCGGCCATAAAATGCACTTGAACACATTCCTCAGACTCTGAAATGGCCTTGCGAACCCAAGGTCATATCCGCTGAAGCAATTGAGTTAACGAGGACTCAATGTGAACCTGTCATTGTACCAGAGCCTAAATCGACTCTATAGACATGTAAACGATTCTTGTAGAGGAAGAACATGTAGGCATAACCTCTAGAATAGAAGTAGAAGTAGTAGTAGGCCCTATCTCCCTCTCAGTCTATCTGTGGGCGCCCCTCTATCTCTGGAGCCGCAGTAGTGGATGAAGTAGGCTCAAGCTGTGGTGCCTCAGCGAACATCTTCGGTAGTCGAAAAGATAGATGCGGTGCTCGCCGGAGGGCTACAGGATTCTTATCAACCTTGATCAAGCTAGCATCCAAGGTCCTCTGAACCTCTATCACCATGTCCACATTATGTAAGATCTCCACCCCCGCCACTATACATAGATGGTAAATCAAACACGAGAAGTGGATGAAGGTGGACCTCTTCAGGGCCCGCTTATTTATCTCCTCTGCAATCAAATGATCCAAATCTATGTCATAGCCAACAATGCTACTGGTAACCAAAATCGTGCGGTCAAGCATTTAAGTGTTAGCCGCCTGAGTCGACTAAATCCACGAATGTACAAAATCCCACCAGAACTTACCGATGAAGCTAAGAGAGGCCTTCACATTCACTATGAAACTAGTTACCTAGTTAGGGTCCTGACTTGGCTCAGCTATATACTAAGCAATCCATCTCATTAGGATGGACTTTCGGGATGCATCTCTTATCAAACCTCGATCTGTAGTCTGCCCTAATCGGCAATGATACTCTATTGTGGTCATGGGGACCTGATACTTGGGACCAAATAAGAATCGATGGATTATAGTCTCATATATATCAATGGGAACTCCTCGCACTATCGTTTGTCTCAACCTGGATGTGCAATAAACCTCCCTGTTTTGAGGGTCGATGCCATGATAATCACAACATATAAAGCATAAATCTCATGAACAAGGGTCAAGGAGTACTTCCTCGATAGGGATGCTAACTACTCAAATCTGTAGTGTGCTATAGTGTATCATAGTATAAGATCACTGTCCAGCCCCAAAATGATGATTTTTGCCTTCTCAAATATGGTACGGGCCTGTCGACCTTGATCCTTGTGTTGGATATCCTTCTATATATGTCCTGCATGTGTTGAAGATACCATCACCTCATCAATTCAGCTAGAGGAGCTGCGGGTGCTGGGGTTGAATCGGCAGACTCAGAACTTGACTCTTCACCTGAACTGGAGTCATCTTTATCTCATGTCCATAATCAAGACCCCTCGTAGGAGTCTATCATCTGAATAAAGTTGCTTTGTTGTTCACCTCCTGGGAGGCCGAGCAACCATAGACTCAGTCTAGGCTGGAGCTAACAGTCTAGATATCGCCCTAGTGTGTCATCACTCAGCACCTCATCTGACTAGACATTGAGCTCCTCTATTGATCTACTGGCTTGATGACCAACCTTGGTGTCTGAAGGCTCGTCATGTAGTGGGGTCTGCATGGATCGAATCTCATCACTCTTTGATTTAGGTGCCATAGTACCTAGAAAAAATAAAACAAAGTATACATGAGTGCTACAAATACAAAAAAGAAAAGCAAAAAGTTTACAAAGATATATACAGAAGGACCTACGAAGGCTCACCTATGGGTCATAGGTAAATTATAGGTTGTAAAAGGCCTTTGTAGGAAACAAGGTATGGTAACTTGAGTTACTAGAAATATATTTACGAGACTAGTTACAACTTGTAGAATAAATTATGAGCCATAGACTGCGTCATATGTATAATGCCAAACTTTAATCTATGAAGGTACAGAACCTACAAACCCTGTTAGCGGGCCGTAGTTTGAACTACAACTTGTAAGTAGGTTCATATGATGACATCTCGGAGAAACCACCGTATTAGTCTCAACCTACGAGGAGCAAATACGGTCCGTGGACTAATCCATGTGCCATAGAAGGCACTTGTGCTATTGAAAAATAGCAACTTGAGTTTTATAAGGGCACCAATACGATTCTATCATTCAGTATTCAGCCACAACTCACAGGAAAATCCTAGTTAAGATAGTTTTAATGGCTTTTCAAGCACGATGACTAGGTCATAACAATAGGGTATATAGTATAAAATTAGCATCGAAGCAATAACACTCAAAACACATTCACTATGTATTAATGCATCTTTAATTAACCCACAGCATAAATACACCCAAATTTTCACCAATTCATTGATGTGCTACCAAAATACAATATTGTTTATGCTTAAAACTTGAAATTTTATGTGTTCTCAAAGCGTTGTTAGTGGGTTTGATGTGTTTTTATATTGATTTTACAAGAGTACAGGATTCAGGGTGATTTTGGGCAAAGTTCTGCATAATTGAATTTTTCGGTGATTTATTGATAACTCTAGGGGTCGTGATTTACTCCACGAGACATAAGTTAGTCTCGTGAGTCAGATTCAGTGAAGGGACAAGTTTCAAATGTTACATTCACGAACTATAGATGAGCCATAAATTTTGTCACAGGCCATAGGTGCTTTCATAGGTTGAAGATTAGATAACATGCTAAATGCAGAAGTATTGTCAGACGAAGCCACTTATGAGTCGTACTTCTGAAGATGAGTCATGGATAAGGTCGTGCATTGAGGATCAAATTTGAGGAGTTTCAGATAAGTTATTAGACAAAACCCTATATGGGACATAAGTCAAAAGACGATATCTAAGAAGGTCTAGTAAAGTTGAAGCATCATTTTGGAAACTGTAGAGCATGAAGCCCAGGTACGGGCCATGGTTTCACATATGACTCCTAATCTCGTTCGTAGAAGCTACCGAATCCAATTTTCCTATTTCATTCTGAATTTGTATTTTACTTAGTATATATAGGTTTTTGTGTCATTTTAGTAGAGAGATGCACGAGAGAGGACAAAACCACCTTTGAGATCTCATATTTTGTGATTTTTACATTGAGATTAGTACATCATGATTTCTTGTGGAGAATTTTTCATTTCTTATTCTTAAATTCATCATTATAAGTGTTTAATTATGTTATTCCATAATAGGATTTTTCGTTCTACAATGATCATGCATATCTAAATCCACAACTAGGGTTGTGGGAATCATGAAGAACTAACAACGTAAAACCTGATAATCCATAATTCTTGAAAAGTGTGCATGCATGTATTAATTAAAACCATCATTTAGAATGCTTTTTAACGGTGGTCAATGTCAAAACTCTCCTAATTCTTACTTGCTGGATTAAGGTGGTGAGAAATGGGATAAGAGAATAGCTAATAGTATTCGATGTGATCCATCTCGTCTAATCAACCTAACCGGATCAAGGGGCAGTTATACTAGAATAGAAGGTAAGGATTAGTAATGTCACACTGCGGGGATAGATCAAATCATGTAGTGAAATTTACCTCTCACCTGGATCAAAGGGTTTAGTAAACTTAACTCACCAGTTTTGCATGCTACAAACAAGAAAACATTACGATTCTTTGGCTATAATAAGTTAGGAATTCATGGGGAACACAATACCCTTATTACTTCTCTCTATGATTTCACAACACTTACATCTCATTTAGGTTTACTTACTGCAGTTACAACCCCCTCTTTAGGAGATAGTAGGTTAATTCATCTGAATTGCTCATAATTACTCCGGGTCTTGACCATACTCCCTGTGGGTTTGACCTTAACCTTGGTTAAGTTATATATTTGACAACGACCACTTATATCTTCAAAACAGAGGTAGTTTAGTGACATCAAAATTTTTTTAGCACCGTTGCTGGGGAATATGACTTTTAGACTAGTTTTATTTGGGTAATTTGTGAATTAATCCTTATTTTTCTTGTTTTATGTTTTTTTTATTATTTCTTTATTATACCATACATGTGTAGTGTATGTACAACAGTCGTAGTCGAGGAAATCTCTTGACTCCATTTGGCCCAAAGATCCAGAAAACACCGAGAAGAATGACCTAAAATAATCTGAATAATGCTAGAAATGATATCGTAAATGCAACACTGAATACAAATAATGATAACCCACCACCACCACTTGAAGATGTGAATCCACCACCACAGGATCTTCAAGCCACTACTAATACATGGAATCAATTGAGGCTTCACTCTACGGTTGTGGACATCACCGGAGCTACTGTATTATGTCACGATCCAGACCTAGGGTCTAGGAGTGACATGGCAAATAGGATCCCAAGAGTCCCCAAACAAGCCTCAAAGTATCCATATTCAATTATTGGTTTGGAAGCATACACAAATAGTAAACATATAATTCTAGGGAACGAAAAAATAGGACTCACGCAATGAGAATGTCATAGGGATAAGGGACTAACATGGATTCACATAGGACATAACACATAAGAAGTAAGGAGTGGTAAATGTGAATCACTCTATGGGGGCAATATGGAACTTAGGATCTTCCACATTTCCACGTCAAACATACAAACTTATCATAATTCTCATAATCAACCCATAATAGTCATATTAAATAGAAAACCATAATCATGGGCTCTAAATACAACACACAGCATATAAATTCAACAAGAGTATGCAAGATGTCCAACAATGCTTCTAGTCATAGAATGGGACGGGGGTCGAGTGTCACGCCCCAAAGTCCCGTAGGGCAGACTGGCACCCTTGCCGATAAGGCCCGGGAGAACCAACCTGTAACTATGTGCTTACTATACGAATTATGCGCTTACTATGCGTTTACTGTATGTTTCTACCTTTAGAATGCCTTAAAGTAGGTAAACAAGGATAATAAGCTAAAGGAAATGCATATGACTAGGCCGTTGGGGCCACGGTGTCTAAAGTACGAGCTATGACTTCACTG
>JAABOM020066068.1:0-40576 GCA_011800125.2 Solanum clarkiae | reverse complement strand
GCACATACAGTCCATTAACACGAGATTCAAGCACTTTTAAAATTTAGCGTCAATTGGTCCAAATCATGTCATGTTTCCTTTGAATTATGCCAATATTGTAGGGTGTGGGTTGTTACACAAGGACCCTAAATATGAGGGCTTGAGGTGAGTACCTGAGTCCGGGCTTGAGTCGAGTACCCAAGTCCATGAACTAGAGGCAAGTGCCCAATTAACATAAGGCTTAGTGGATCCACTTAAGTATTAGGAGGTTCACCTTGGCAAGTAACTTCCCCCTTTCTTCTGGTGTAGGGTAGACATCAAGATTCCAAGTTGTAGCTCACGTGGTCTTATTTTATGTCGATTGAGGTTTCTTCCCACACTTATATCTTATGTTCTATGCAAGATTAATGATTTGCAAAACATGATTTACTGAAGTATTGATTATACATGCCATATTGTTATTATGCTACCTATTACTTATCATAGCATATTGACTATGTTGCCTATCTCTCATTGCATTGTATCCTACATACTTAGTATATTCAAACATACTAACGCACACTCTAGGACTACATGATATCACCATGAAGAACTGAAGATCCTATTGATTCTCCTCTATGTGGCTAGACGAATTGTTCAAGTTAGCTTTTGGTGAGTCCTCATGTCTGGGTACAATATTTATCTTCTTTCATGCTTATATTTAAACTACATCTTATATTTTGGATTACCAATTGTCATTATTATGAGGGTGAGCCCAGTTGCTTGTCTTGGCCCCCACTAAGTTCTATATTTAGAGGTGTTGTTGGACAAATATGTAATGATGCTATGTGCTTTGACTCCCTTTGATTCTTTTGATGTTTTATGATATCAAAGATGTCCCTTAGCCCTGTGTTCCCTTTTTACTATCTCTTATTGTTGTTTTATTGCCTCTGCGACTAAGGATGTGTAATGGTATGTTAGAGGCTTGATTGGGGGTCCCTTCGGGTTCCTCATTTGCCGTGTCACATCTAGGCCGTAGTTTGACCCGTGACAAACTTGGTATCAGAACACAAGGTTGATAATGTTCCTCAACATCTAACACACCGCGTCGATTAGAGTCTTATTCATGGTTGTGAAGTGCACCACAACTTTGAATGGGAAGCTATGAGGCATTTTAGGAAATGTTTCTCTTCTTCATGGTCTAAGTCATGCTTTAAAAGTGAGATAGGGTTTTTCGCTCTAAAAAATGTTCTTTGCTCTTATAGTTGATCATACCGCTTCAAAGAGGAAGGCCAAGGAGTGGTCGTGCACCTATGGGACAACCGGCTTACCCCGGCCCTCAAGGTCCTCAAGATGGAAGGGCTATCGAAGTTGAGTTCCAAAATGCTATTACTGTGTTGGAACATGCTATAGCCCAGCTAATGAACCTAGGGGCCTCAGCTACTCATGCTTATACTATGACCTCGAGAGTAAAGGACTTTGCTAGAATGAATCCATTGGAGTTCTATGGGTCTAAGGTGGATGAGGATCCCTAAGAGTTCATTGATGAGGTGTACAAGCTATTGTTTATCATGGGGGTGAATTCGGAGGAAAAGGCGGAGTTGGTGGCCTACCAACTAAAGGGGTGGCTCAAATTTGGTTTGTGCAATGGAAGGTGGAAAGGGGAAATCATGATGATATTCCTTGGGAGGAGTTTAAGGCAACATTTCTCAACTGATTCTTCCCTCTTGAGTTAAGGAGGCTAAAATGATGGAATTCATGAGCTTGAAGCAAGGGTCTATGAGTGTGAGGGAGTATGCCCTCAAATTTGACCAACTCTCTAAGTATGCTCCACAATTGGTTGTTATCCGTGGTCAAGGATGAACAAGTTCATGATGCGTGTATTCGATTTGGTAATTGAGGAGTGTCATGCCACTATGTTGATAGTGATATGGATTTGTCCCGCCTCATGACTTATGCTGAAAAATTTGAGGGGGAGAAGCTTAGAAAGAAGAGAAGTGAAGGATCCAAGAAGGCTCGATTTAATGGTAGCTTCCAAGATCAAGAGTCCAACGATGCTCCAAGCAAGAGGGTTCCAAGGATGAGGTGGCCATCCCCAAGTATCAAGGTTAAGGTATTGGTGGAGAAACTCCTCCTACGTGCAACAAGTGTGGAAGCTACCACCCGGGAGATTGCTTAGCCGGTTCGGGTGCGTGTTTTGGATGTGGTGGAATGGATCATAAGATGAGACATTATCTGTGGGTCCCTAAGATCCATAAGAATAGTCGTCGACATTCTCAACTATACCCCTCTAGGAGTCAGTACACTTGGAATAGTACTTCGCAGGTAAGTTGAAGGTTTTGATTTTGATGGATTCGGGTTCCACTATTCCTTTCATTATTCCTTTTGGTTGCTAGTGGGCTTCTTGTGTGTCCCGAGTCGCTATGTGAACCTTTGGTGTCTATCCCTTGTTAAGCCTATTATTGCTAGTAAGTTCATAGGTATTGCTCCGTGTTTATATTGCATTGGGTTTTGCCTCGTGACTTGTTGGATTTGATGTGATGGGTTTCGATGTCATACTTGGGGTTGATTAGTTGCATGCATATTGTGTCTCCATTGATTGTACGGCCCGTAGTGTTGAATTCCAATTCCCTATTAAATTCGTCCTTGAGTAGTAGTGAAGAGGTAGGATCATTTCTTGTCTCAAGGTCCAATTGATCCCTAAGGGTTGTATTTACCATCTTGTAAGAGTGGGAATGGATAGTCTAAGGTCCCTCCTATTGAGTCGATTTTGGTGGTCAATGAGTCCTTGTTGTCCTTTCAATATTTTAAATCTAGGGTAGTGTCTTTTGGTGTGGCTAGTACACCGGTTATGTCTATAGGTCTCATGAATAGGGTCTTTAATCCCTACCTTGTTATGTTTGTGGTGGTCCTTGGTGATGATGTGTTGGCTTGTTTCCGGAAGTGAGGAAGAGTTTGTGAATCATTTGAGGGTGATGTTGTAAATTTTGAAGGAGGTGAGGTTGCTTGCTAATTATGGGAAGTAGGAGTCTTTGGGGAGACAAAAGGGTGGTTGGAGAAGTACATCGGTTGATTAGGTTGGGAATGTGGTTGGGTGAAGTTGAGGATGGTGGTGTAGTGGTTTTGATGATTCCGGATCTTCTTTGGTTGAAGAGGTCTATTAAGTAAGGCCTTGATTTTCATCTTGATAGAGTTGGAGGTCTTGGTGAGGGATAGTGGAGTGGAGGTTTCTCTCAAGGGGGAGATGGTGGTTTTGGTGCCAAAGTGGACTATGTATGTTTAAGGTTGACAATTGGTTTAAGGTTTGTAGGTTCTTATAGGGTTTGGGGGAGAAATTGGTAAGGTTGCATATGGATTGGAGTTGCCCACTAGTATGAATATGGTTCATCCGATCTTCCAAGTGTCTATGTTGACAAGTGTATGCGTGGCCCAAGTCCTATAGAAATCTTTGAGGTTGTGGGGGTTATGGACGATGAGTTGACCTATGAGGAGGTCTTGGTGGATATGTTGTGTGAACATGTGAAAGGGTTGAGGAACAAAGGTGTAATATCCATCAGGGTTCTTTGGAGGAATCAGTAAGTTGTGAGTGCCATTTGGGGAGCCGAAGTGGGCATGAAGAAACAATACCCATACCTCTTCATTCTATTCAAGATTGAGACAAACTAAGTCCTTTCTATGATTTCAAGTCCTACGTTTCAGCCCTTAGGTCATTTTGCATGCAGTCGTTATCATGGTAACTAGTTTATAGTGATTTTTGACATTCATGTTGAAATTGTTTGAAAATGAGGTTTAAGTGCATTTCTTGCATTCATATTGGGTTAGAACCTTCGTAATTTCTCCTCTTACCCATGTTTCTTCAACATTTAGGGACGAATGTTCCCAAGAGGGAGATATTCAAATGCCTCACACTTGCCTAGGAATGCCCCATAATCGTAATTCCCTTATATCTCAAATCGTGGATATTTAAACACCTCTTCACGTAGCTTAGAAAGACCTTCTCATGCCATTTCTTGGAATATCTCAAAATTCGTGCAGAATTTCACAAAATTTGACTTTATATCCTTGTTTAGAGGGCAAAATTGAGTAGAAAAATGAGTACCTACAAGGTATACTTTATCTATGCCAAGAAAATTTTTTTGGTGAAACTTTGCAAAAACAGTAGCTGTCCACGACCAGTTTGCAACGCGGAACTGGAGCGGACTAGTTCAAAAATTTCTGAAAAATTCTCTTTTTACTCCAAGGCTAATATGTGGAAAAATCCCTAATTCTTTAGCCGTTTTTAGCCCTAAAAACTCACCAAAAACTCTCAAATTCATCTATAATCTTCATCAAATTCTCCATCCATTCTCAAGATTTTCAAGATGTTTTGTTGGAGTTAGAGGAAACCAAGTCAAGCCCCAAGTCCTCCTCAAGTTCTTCTTCAAGAAAATCCAAGAATAAGGTATGTGGGTTTCAACCATTTGGTCCTTTCACCCATGGTGCCCAATCCTCCTTGTAACATAAAAATTGCATGTTTTCAAGTTGATTTACTTATGGTTCTTACTTATTATGAATTTGACTATGAGTTATGTTGGCGTTTCATGAAATGTTGATTGAAAACACATGTTTATCTATTTTAAGATTATATTATGAGATAGTTTATCTATTATGACTATGCATGTTTTGAGCTATGAAACTATGATCTATGATGAGATTAGATGGGGGATTTCAACGTATCTTGCATGAGGGTGGTATCTTGCATGAGGGTGGGTTGATTTACATTGATTTTTCTCACATGATTTCACTCTTGAATTGCATGATTTTGAATTAGCATTAACACCCGCCAAGTGTATCTAAAATGCCTTTTTAAGGATTCTTAAAGTTTTGATGAACTATTGGTTGATTTATGAGTCAAAGGACTTCATGATGATTTTGGGATTTCTAAAGATGTGTTTAAGTCATGACAATATTGACGATGTTGTAGGGATGGATTAAGCCCTATTCTCAAAGATTATACCTCTTGTGAGCCTTTGATTCAGTTAATGCAAGGGTAATGTTGATGATGAACCATTTTTATGTTTAAAGATTAGACTCACCATTTGAGGTCAATGATGTTAAGAGCTATTTGTGCCATGTCTCTATATTTATTGCAAGTTATTAAAGTATGATTATCTTATATTCCGTGGGCTTAGACTTAGCACCAAGTAGACTAGAGGCAAGTCCCCAAGTCCTAGAATTACGTGCCACTGTATGTGAAGGGATTAGAGGCAAGTCCCCAAATCTCTACGAGGAGAGTACCCTAAATATGAGGGCTTGAGGTGAGTACCCGAGTCAAGAACTAGAGGCGAGTACTCGGTTTACATAAGGCTTAGTGGATCCACTTAGGCAGTAGGAGGTTCACCTTGGCAAGTAACTTCCTCCTTTCTTCCGGTGTAGGGTAGACATTGGGATTCCATGTTGTAGCTTGCTTGGTCTTGTTTTATGTCGGTTGAGATTTCTTCCCACACTTATATATTATGTTCTATGTAAGATTAATGATTTGCAAACCATGATTTACTTAAGCATTGATCATACTTGTCATATTGTTACTATGCTACCTATTGCTTATAATTATGCATTTTGACTATGTCGCGTATCTCTTGTTGCATTGCATCCTATATACTTAGTACATTCAAACGTACAAATGCATACTCTATAGCTACATGATATAACCATGTAGGAACCAAAGCTCCTATTGATTCTCCTTTATATGGCTAGACAGATTGTTCAAGTTAGCGTTTGGTGAGTTCTCATGTCTTGAGACAATATCTGTCTTCTTTCATGCTTATGTTTAGACTACATCTTGTATATTTGGATTATCTGTTGTCATTATTATGAAGGTGAGCCCAGTTGCTTGTCTTGGTTCCCGCTAAGTTATATGCTTAGAGGTGTTGTTGGACAAGTATGTAATGATTCTATGAACTTTGACTCCCTTTGACTCTTTTGATGTTTTATGATATGAAAGATGTCCCTTAGCCTCGTGTTCCCTTTTTACTATCTCTTATTGTTGTTTTATTGCTTCACGACCAAGGATGTGTAATAGTATGTTAAGTGGCTTGATTGGAGTCCCTTCGAGTTTCCCATTCGTCGTGTCATATCTAGGCCTAGTTTGGGTCGTTAAAGTGAGGACCGTTGGCAAACAATTTGGGCCTTGTGAGGTGGCCCCTCCACGAGTCACTCTATGGCTCATGTTTTGCACCACTGGCCGTGTGTGCTCTATGGTGGGCACACCTCAAGGCAATATGGTCTTAGAAAAGCAAGGGCTTTTCAAGGCCAAGGTTCACTCTAAGACACCCTATATGTCCGTGGAGTGCACCACAAGCCATGTAGGGTTCCTTACAGAGGACCTTTGGCAAAATATCCTAGAAACAAATTTTTTAGCAAAATTAAGGCATCCCGAGGCCTATTCCTTACACCAGCGATCTATAATACCGTGTAAGTTGCAATGCTTAAATAAGGAAGAAAATACAAAAATCTAATTTCTGGTGTAGGCGCCACGACCCCTATCTACGTTCCATAGACAATTCTACAATCCTAGATTGGGTCTTGTGATGGCACTTAGACTTGAAATTTTTTTTTAGAAAATATTAATGAACCACAAAGCCCAATATATGAGCTACGATTAATCTATGATCTATAGATAGTGGTCACTAAGGTCACAGATGGGGTCAAAGAATCGTTGAAAATTCAAGGTCTTTGGGCTTTGATTGATGATAGAATAGTACGAGTTGTGGTTTGGTCTACAAATCATAGACCATGCTCATAATGGAGTCCTAAAATCGAAAAAAATATTGATCAAGTATGGGAGGAAACTACTAACACTCTTATGAGTTGTAAAACCATCCACAACTCATCGATGATGGACGTGGATAGGGTGCTAGTGCATGGAAATTTTTTGGGTTTTAGTATCTTGGTTCAAGACCCAATAAGATGATCCCATACAAAGACGTACTCATAGTTGGTCTTGAAGATGAAAAAGTGATGGGTGCAAATTTATCGAAGTATAAAGTCTATGTATGAAGGGGCTTCTAATGAGTCTACATGCTGGACTCATATAGAGCTTAAATTGCATAAAATATTGTCCTTGATATGTTCTTTTGCATTACATATTAACGCAAAATGCGTGTTTGGTGCTAGGAATGAGAAAGGAAATGCATAAAGGGCCAAATCATAGCAAAACAACACAAAAGGAGCAAAATTACCAAAACGGCAGTGAAAATTGACTATCACCGAACAAGTCAGCAGTACGTCAAATGATGTAGTTGACTGTTATTTATTACAGTGTCTAACCCCAAGTGTAAGTTGAAAAAGAGCAAAAAATAGTTCAATTTGGTGGATCGTTAAATCAATTCGGCAATCCACAATGTTGTCACCTAATATTACATAAACTGGCAAGGAAGAAAAGGAAATCTGAGGTCTAAGAAGGAAATGCATGCCACACTTTGGTGGATCACCAAAGTGATTCATCGATGAACAATCCTTTCACCTAATCAAATGATGGGTTCTCAACCGGCCTTTCAAAGGCAAGTTGGGAATCAAGGTTACATGAATGAAAGAGATGGTAATTGGAGGGAAAGATATGTTACTAGGCATGATTGTGAACTTGATAAGGAGAAGAATATTCCACCTCATGACTGGGTCAAGCCAAAGGATTGCATTGCTCATCCAAAAAATTGTCAGAATTGAGGATATGCTTGCTACGATCCTCAATAAAGTCAAAGGGACTGACAAAGTGATGAAACAAAATGAAATCCAATTTTTCAACCTTGAATCAAACCGTATCTTCTCATTTGGCTTCTTCATAGAAATTTGAGACTTAATTAAGCAATATTTCGGCCCACTTGAACCCTCGTCCAAAAGGGGGTTTGCCTAGTTATATGGTGGTAAATCCAAAGACTAACATTCCTTAATGCATGACTATAACCACTCGGGGAAAGGTGGTTGGGATATGCCCCTACTATTGACGTGGCTATGAGTCGCAAAGCTAAGGCTCCGGTTGATGATACCATTAATGTTGATGATGTTGAAGAGATGCAACAAGATGCTACTCCTACTCTTGGCAATCCCAGCAATGATTGTGCTCCTATGAAAGGGGAGGGGTCCAAAAGTAATCCTCTCGATCTTCTAAAGTTGAAAGGTCTAAATGTGAAAATCAATCCACTATTTCCACAAAGTTTGAAGAAGGTTGATAAGGATGTTAAATTCCATAAATTCTTATCTATGTTCAAAACTTTGGCAATCACTATTCCCTTGGTGGATGCATTGTTGGAGATGCTAAGTTATGCAAAATTTATGACGGAGCTAGTTATCAAAAAGTGAAACCTTAAGTTTGGGATTATTTAAGTCTCCCATCATTATAGCACGGTGATGTCAAGCAACATGGTCCCTAATAAAGATAAACTCGGTGTTTTCACTATCCCTTGTACTATTGATGTTTATTAATCTGCTAGGGCATTGTCCGATCTTATAGCTAGTATCAACTTGATGCCCCCTAGCAATATTCAAGCAACTTGGTTTGGGAACTTCTTCACCGACAACTATGAGGCTCTTTACTGCGGATCGATCTATTAAGAAGATGCTTGCTATTTTGTATAATGTTCTTATGAAAGTAGGCATATTTATTTTTTTAGTCAATTTTGTTATACTTAATCGTGAGCTTGATATTGAGATCAAAATTATTTTGGGAAGGCCATTTCTAGTTACCAGAACAGCTAAAGTTGATGTCAAATATGGTGAGTTGAACTTTCAATAATGATGAAGAAGTCACATTTAATGTTTGTAATCCATGAAGCAACTTAAAGAATGACAGAGTCTTAAGTTGATGTGTTTGAGGATGCAATCGCTAATGTTAAGGAAGTGATGAGCCTCGATGAATCTCTTACAACTATGTTATTAAACTTTGAGGGTGATTCCATTGTTGATTATGATGAGGTGGTGGCAGACCTTGATGGTGCTGGGGTATGCTCTTATTCGAAAAATCTAAAAAAGCTAGATCTTGATTTGAAGAATGGAGAAACACCATCAATAAAACCTTTAATTGAAGAGCTTTCAAAGCTTGAGCTTAAGACACTTGCGTATCATTTGAAGTATGTGTTCCTTGGTAGTTATGAAACTTTACTAGGGATTTGTGTAACTAATTTGTTGGACCACCAAGTGGTGGCACTATTGAGTGTGTTGATAAAGTTCATCAAGGAAATCGGTTGGACAATAGTAGACATTATTGGAATCCCTCTGGGGATTTACTCTTATAAAATTTCTTGGTCAAAAATTGCAAGCCTACTATTGATAATCAAATATGGCTAATGCAAGAGGTTGTAAAGGAGGAAATAAAAAAGTAGTTGGATGCCAGTGTTGTTTATCCTATTTCGAAAAGTAGGTGCGTGAGTCTAGTGCTACGTGTACTGAAAGAAGTGGGTGTGACTATGGTGAAGAATGAAAAAGAGAATCTTAGTTCTACAAGATTGGTGATGGGGGTGGCAAGTTGTATGGATTATCAGTGTTTGAATTCATGGACTGAGAAAGTTCACTTTTCCTACCTTTCATGGATCAAATGTTGGGTCGACTTATGATAGAGATTGGTATTGCTTTTTGGATGGATATTCCAAATGCAAAACAATTTGCATTGCTCTTGAAGATCAAGAGAAAACTACTTTCATGTGTCCTTATGACACATTTGATTTCAAGAGAATATCGTTTGGGTTATGCAATGCAACTACTTTTCAAAGATGCATACTCTCTATTTTTGTTGATATGGTTAAAGATTCAATGGAGGTATTCATGGATAATTTTTCAATGGTTATTGATGCTTTTGAAGGTTGTCTAATTCAATTAGAAAAAGTGTTGCAGCAGTGTGTAAATACCAATTTGGTTTTGAATTGGGAAAAATGTCATTTCATGGTGAAAGAAGGAATATTCTTGGGCATAAAATTTCAGGGAGGGGTTTGCAAGTCGAGCGAGCAAAAGTAGATGTTATTGCCAAACTTCCTCCTCCTATTTCACTCAAAGGGGTGAGGAGTTTTCTTGGGCATGAGGGTTTCTATAGAAGGTTCATTAAGATTTTGCAAAAATAGCTAATCCATTATGCAAACTCCTTGAGAAAGATTGTCCATTTGATTTCAATGAAGCATTTTGAAAGCCTTTAATGAGTTAAAAGAGGGGCTTGTCAGTTATTGTTGCCTCAGATTAGAATCTCCTATTTGAAGTCATGTGTGATGTTAGTGGGTGTGCTCTGGGTTCTGTACTTGGTCAAAGGAAGGATAAATTATTTCATCTGGTTTACTATGCACCCAAGACATTGAATGTGGCTCGGAAAAATTACACCATAACAAAACAAGAGCTTCTAGTGGTTATTTATGCATTCGAAAAGTTTTGGGTGTATCTTCTTAGGTCTAAGGTTATGGTTCTGAAACGACCCCAGAAAGTGTCCGAAAATGTGCCTCGAAAATGCCCGAATTCATAATTTCTATATATTTAAAAATTCATGCATGATGTCCAAATTCAGACTTCATATACTTGTTCAGGGGAAAATATTGAGTGGAAAATGAGTTTAACCCAGATTTTGGAGCAACCATATCAAATTTTGAAATTAAAAAGTGGGCGATTTCTAGAGAAGAACCGCGCCCAAAGTGTGATGTGCCAGGGGCACGCTCCTATGTTAATTTTGTCCAGCTTTTGTTGTCCAATCCAAGCCCTTTGGGTCTTGGGCCTAAGCCTTTCCATGCGTAAAAATACCTATACCTAGCCATATTTCACCTTCACATCATACAAGACATTCCCCAATACTGTCTCAAACACTTAGATAAATATTTTACTCAAAATTCAAGTGCCAAATCTCATTCTTGATCTTAAGGAAATCATTCAAGCTTTAAGTTCTCATCTCTATCTTCATCAAGGAATTCTCCAAAGTTGAGGTATGTGGGTTTCAACCATTGAGTCCTTTCATCCATGGTGCCCAAGCACCCTTTTTTTTTTACATAAATTGCATGTTTCTAAGTTGATTTACTTATGAGTCTTACTTGTTATGGATTTGACTGTGAGCTATGTTGGGGTTTCATAAAAGTATGATTGTTTAAGCATATTTTGAGCTATGAATCTATGATCTATCTTGAGATTTGATGAAGGGTTTTGATGTATATGCATGAGGGTATTGCCAAGTATTGGTGGGTTGTTTGGCATTGATTTTTTTTGCATGATTTCACTCTTGAATTGCATGATTTTTGTACTAGCATTGCACACCCGCCAAGTATTCGATAAAATACCTTTTTTTAAGTATTCTTAAAGTTTTGATGATCTATTGGTTGGTTTATGATTCAAGGGGGCTTTATGATGATATTTGGGCTTTCTAAAGATGTGTTTAAGTGATGAAAATGTTGATGACATTATACGGATGGATTAAGCCCCTTTTCTCAAAGATTATACATCTTCTGAGTCCTTGATGTTGATGTTAATAAAAAAGTAATGTTGATGATGACCCATTCTTATGTTTGAAGCTAGGCTCACCATTTGAGATCAATGATGTTAAGAGCTACTTGTGCCATGTCTCTATGTTTATTGCAAGTTATTAAAGTATGATTATCTTATATATTCCATGGGATTAGACTTAACACCGAGTGGATTAAAAGCAAGTACCCAAGTCCTAGAACTACTTGCCACCGTAAGTGAAGGGATTAGAGGCGAGTTCCCAAGACTCTAATAGGCGAGTACACAAAATATGAGGGCGTGAGGCGAGTACTCGAGTCTGGGCTTGAGGTGAGTACCTTAGTCTAGGAACTAGAGGTGAGTACCCGGTTTATATAAGGCTTAGTGATCCACTTAGGTATTAGGAGGATTGCAAGTAACTTCCCCTTTTCTTCCGGTGTAGGGTAGACATCTGCACTCCAAGTTGTAGCTTGCTTAGTCTTATTTTATATCAGTTGAGGTTTCTTCCTACATTTACATATTATGTTCTATGTAAGATGAATGATTTGCAAAGCATGATCAACTTAATCATTGATCATACATTTCATATTGTTATTATGCTATCTATTGATTAATATTAAGCATTTTGACATGTAGCGTATCTCTTGTTGCATTGCATCCTACATAATTAGTACATTCAAATATACTAACACATACTTTATGCCTACATGATATTACCATTTAGGAATTGGAGCTCCACTTGATCATCATCCTCCTCCGCGTGGCTAGTAATATCTATTCAAGTAAGTTGGTGAGTCCTCAACTCCGAGGACGTACTTCTGTTGATTTATGTTATGTATAGACTCTTCTTATGTCATATGCTTTTGGTTATGAGGGTGAGCCCGATTGCTTGTCTTGGCCCCCACTAAGTTCTATATTTAGAGATGTTGTTGGACAAGTTACGTAATGATGCTATGAGCTTTGACTCTCCTAACTCTTTGATGTTTTTATGCTATGAAATGCTTTCCTTAGTCCCTATGCTCGTATTTCTAATGTCTTATTGTTATTTCATTGCTTCTGCGACCAAGGACGTGTAATGATATGTTAAGAGGCCTTTTTGGGATCTCTTCGGGTTTCTCATGCGCTGTGTCACGTCTAGACCCTAGGCTTGGACCGTGAAAGACCTAGTACCAGAGCACTAAGTTGTTAATAGTCCTCGACATCCAACACACTGTGTTGGTTAGAGTCTTATTCATGGTTGTGATATGCACCATAACTATGAGTAAGAGGCTATGAGATGTTCTATCTATGTCGTGCTATAGGAGTCAAGGTAATGTTTTCTCCCAAATGATTGTTCTTTGTAATGCTATATCATGCCTATCCAAAGAGGAAGAAGAGCTCGTACACTTGAAGGTCAATCGACCAACCCAATTCCTTAGGCTCCTAAAGGTGGAGGGGTTACCGAGATTGAGTTCCAAAATACTATAACCTTTTTGGCCTATGTCGTTACTTATCAAATTAACCAAGGGGCCCAAGCCACTCATGTTCCTACTCTATCCTCTAGGGTAAGGGAATTAAAAAGAATGAACCCGCCGGAGTTCTATGGGTTTGAGGTGGATGAGGACCTACAAGAGTTCATCGATGAGGTGTACAAGGTGTTATCTATCATAGGGGTGAATTCGGAGGAGAAGGTGGAGTTGGAGGCTTACCAACTAAAGGGGGTGGCTCAAAATTGGTTTGTGCAATAGAAGGTGGAAAGGGGAAATCATGATGCTATTCCATGGGAGGAGTTTAAGGCGGCATTTCTCAACTGGTTCTTCCCTCTTGAGCTTAGGGAGGCTAAGATGGTGGAATTCATGAATTTGAAGCAAGGGTCAATGAGTGTGAGGGAGTATGCCCTCAAGTTCAACCAACTCTCCAAATATACTCCACAATTAGTTGCCGATCGGCGTTCAAGGATGAACAAGTTTGTGATGGGTGTATCCAATTTGGTGAGTGAGGATTGTCATACCACTATGTTGATAAATGATATGGATTTGTCCGGCCTCATGAATTATGCTAAACAACATAAGGGGAGAATCTTAGAAAGAGGAAAAGTGAGGGGTCCAAGAGGGCTCGATTTGATGGTAGCTTCCAAGGTCAAGAGTTCGATGATGCTCCAAATAAGAGGGTTGCCAAGGATGGTATGACTAGCCCTAAGTATCAAGGTAAAGGTGTTGGTGGGCAAACTCCTCTTACATGCGACAAGTGTGGATAGTACCACCTGGGAGATTGCTTAGTCAGTTTGAGTGCATGTTTTAGATGTGGATGAATGGATCATAGGATGAGGCATTGTCCGTGGATCCATAAATATCATATGGATGGTTGTCGACATTCTCAACCATACCCCTCTAGGGGTCACTAGACTTGGCATGATACTTCTCGGGTAATTTGAAGGTTTTAATTTTGGTGGATCCAGTTCAACTATTCCTTGCGTTATTCCTTCTGCATGCTAATGGAATTCTTGTGTGTCCCAAGTTCTTATGTAAACCTTGGTTCTACCCTTTTTTTGGGAGTCTATTGTTGCTAGAAAGTTTATAGGTATTGTTCCGTGTTCGTATTGCAATAGGTCTTTTCTTGTGACTTGTTGGATTTGATTTGGTGGATTCTGATGTCATATTTGGGATGGATTAGTTGCATGCATATTGTGTCTCCATTGATTGAAGGGCCCGTAGAGTTAGATTTGACACCCCGATGAACCCGTCCTTGAGTGGGGGATTGTAAGATGTTAGTGTAGGGGTAAGTCCATTCCTTAACTTAAGGTCCAATTGATCTCTAAGGGTTGCATTTGACATCTTGTAAGAGTAAGGGGTGTTGAACCTAAGCCATTATTATTGAGTTGTTCCAGTGGCAGATGGGTTCTTGATGTTCTTTATGATATTTTGGATTTAGGGTAGTGTCTTTTGGTTTGATTTATGCACTGACTATGTGTGTAGGTCTCATAAATAGGGTCATTAATCCCTACCTTGTTATCTTTGTAGAGGCCCTTGGTGATAATATGTTGGTTTTTTCCGGAGGTGAGGGAGAGCTTGTGGATCATTTGAGGGTGATGTTGTGAATCTTGATGGATGTGAGGTTTCTTGCTAATTATTGAAGGTAGGAATCTTTGGGGTGACAAAGAGGGGTGGTTTTGAGAAGCTAACTGGTTGACTAGGTTAGGAATGAGGTTGGATGACGTTGTGGATGATGGTGGAAAAGAGATGACTAGAGGGGTCCATCGGTTGGTTACATTTGGAGTTAGGTTGGAATAAGTTGGCTATAGTGGTGTAGTGGTGGCTAATGGTTCTAGATCCTTCTTGGTTGATGAGGTGAAAGCAAAGCAAGAATGTGACCCCACCTCGATAGAGTAGAAGACCTTGGCGAGAGATGATAAGTGGGGGTTTTCTCCCAAGGGGGAGATGGTGCCGTTAAATTCTAAGGTAGGCTATGTGTGCTTGTGTTGAAGATTGAGTTCACTTGGGAGTCCCACCCATGTAGGGTGGCAAGAACGGGAATTGAGTTTATGGATTGTGAGTCCTTATAGAGTGTTGAGGAGGATTGGTGAGATTGCATACGAATGGGGATTGCCTATGGATATGGATATGGTTCATCCAGTTCTTCATGCTTCTAAGTTGAGGGGATGTGTTGGTGACTCTAGTGCTTTGGAGCTCTTTGAGGTTGTGGTATTATGGAGGATAAGTTGGCTTATAAGACCCCAGTGGAGGAATTGGATAGAAGGGAAGAAAGGTTGATTGATAAGGATGTAGTGTTCGTCAAGGACCATTGGAAGAATCGTCAAGTCGAGAGTGTCTCTCAGGGAGTCGGAGTGGGCATGGAGAAGCAATACTCGTACCTCTTTCATTCTATTCAAGCTTGTGATAATACATCAAGTCATTTTTATTATTTCAAGCCTTATGTTAGCCCCTATGTTATTTGCATGCATAAAAGTTTATGTTGACAAGTTCATAACGATTTTGCCACTTATGTTGGGGCTTTCAAAGAAGGTGTTTAAGTGCATTATTGTATTCTTCTTGGGGCTGATTTCTTCGTGATTACTCTTCTTATGTACATTTCTTTGACATTCGGGGACGAAGTTCCCAAGGGGGAGATATTGAAACGACCCCAAAAAGTGCACGAAAACGTGCCTTGGATGTGCTCAGATTCGTAATTTCCATATATCTCAAAATCCATGTGTGATATCAAAAATCCAACTTCATATTTTTGTTCAGGGGAAAAATTGAGTGGGAAATGGGTCTATCCCCAATTTTAGAGCAATCGTATCAAAATTCGAAATTCTAAAGTGGGCAATTTCTAGAGAAGAAGCGCGCCCAAGGCGCGACGTGCCAGGGGCGTACTCCTATGTTAATTTTGCATAGTTTTTGTTGTCCGATCAAGGCCTTTGAGTTTCGGGCCTAAGCCTCCCCATGCGTAATAATACCTATGCTTAGCCATATTTCACCTTCATATCATACAAGACATTCCCCAATACTCTCTCAAACACTTGGACAAATATTTTACTCAAAATTCAAGTGCCAAATCTTGTTCTGGATCTCAAGGAAATCATTCAAGCTTCAAGTTCTCATCTCCATCTTCATCAAGGAATTCTCCAAAGTTGAGGTATGTGGGTTTCAACAATTGGGTCCTTTCAACCATGGTGCCCAAGCTCCCTTTTTACATAAATTACATGTTTCTAAGTTGATTTACTTATGAGTCTTACTTATTATGAATATAACTATGAACTATGTTGGGGTTCCATAAAAGTGTGACTTTTTAAGCATATTTTGAGCTATGAATCTATGATCTGTCTTGAGATTTAATGAAGGAGTTTTGATGTATATTGCATGAGGGTATTGCCAAATATTGGTGGGTGGTTTGATATTGATTTTTCTTACATGATTTCACTCTTGAATTGCATGATTTTATGCTAGGATGCACACCTGCCAAGTGTTTAATAAAATGCCTTTTAAGGATTCTTAATGTTTTGATGATCTGTTGGTTGATTCATGATTCAAGGGACTTCATGATGATTTTGGGCTTTCTAGATATGTGTTTAAGTTAGGAAAATGTTGATGATGTTGTAGGGCCAGATTAAGCCCCTTTTCTCAAAGATTATACCTCTTGTGAGCCTTTGATGTTGATGTTAATGAAGAAAAGGTAATGTTGATGTTGACCCATTCTTATGTTTGAAGTTAGGCTCACCATTTGAAGTCAATGATGTTAACAGCTACTCGTGCCATGTCTCTATGTTTATTGCAAGTTATTAAAGTATGATTATCTTATATATTCCGTGGGATTAGACTTAGCACCGAGTGGAATAGAGGTGAGTACCCAAGTCCTAGAACTACATGCCACCATAGGTGAAGCGAATAGAGGTGAGTCCTCAAATTCCTAAGAGGTGAGTATCCAAAATATGAGGGCTTGAAGCAAGTACCCAAGTCTGGGCTTGAGGCGAGTACCTGAGTCTAGGAATTAGAGGCGAGTACCCGGTTCACATAATGGTTAGTGGATCCACTTAGGCGTTCGGAGGTTCAACATTGCAAGTAACTTCCCCATTTCTTCCGGTGTAGGGTGGACGTCCGGATTCCAAGTTGTAGCTTGCTTGGTCTTATTTTATGTTGGTTGACGTTTCTTCCCACATTTACATATTATGTTCTATGTAAGATGAATGATTTGCAAAGCATGATTTACTTAAGCATCGATCATACATGCCATATTGTTATTATTATGCATTTGACATGTTGCCTATCTCTTGTTGCATGCATCCTACATAGTTATTATATTAAAACATACTAATACATACTCTATGCCTGCATTATGTTACCATGTAGGAACTGGAACTCCACTTGATCAACGTCCTCCTTCGCGTGGCTAGTAATATCTATTCAAGCAAGTTGGTGAGTCTTCAACTCCGAGGACATACGTCCCTTGATTTATGTTATGCATTGACTCTTCTTATGTCATATGCTTTTGATTATGAGAGTGATCCTGGTTGCTTGTCTTGGCCCCCTTCTCTATTTAGAGGTATTGTTGGACAAGTTATGTAATGATGCTATGAGCTTTGACTCTCTAGACTCTTTGATGTTTTTATGCAACGAAAGGCTTTCCTTAGTCCCCATGGCCATATTTCTAATGTCTTATTGTTGTTTCATTGCTTATGCGACCAAGGACATGTAATGATATATTAAGAGGCTTTCTTGGGGTCCCTTCGGGTTCCCCAAGCGCCGTGTCACGTCTAGGCCGTAGGCTTGGGTCGTGACAAACTTGGTATCAGAGCACTAGATTATTAATGGTCCTCGAAATCCAACACACTGCGTTGATTAGAGTCTTATGCATGGTTGTTTTGTGTAGCACAACTATGAGTAAGGGGCTATGAGATGTTCTAGGAAATGTTTCTCTTCTTCTTACTCTGTATCGTGCTATAGAAGTCAAGGTAAGGTTCTCCCCCTAATGATTGTTCTTTGCTCTGCTAGATCGTGCCTATCCCAAGAGGAAGAAGAGCTCGTACACCCGAAGGACAATCAGCCTACCTCGCTCCTCAAGCTCCTCAGGGTGGATGGGCTACTGATATTGAGTTCCAAAATGCTACAACCTTGTTGGCCCATGACATTACTAAACAAATCAACAAAGGTGCCTAAGCCCCTAATCTCCTACTCCGGCCTCTAGGGTGAGGGAATTTACAAGAACGAACCCACCAGAGTTCTATAGGTCTAAGGTGGATGAGGATCCACAATAGTTCATCGATGAGGTGTACGAGGTGTTTTCTATTATGGGGGTGAATTTGGAGGAGAAGGAGGAGTTGGCGGCTTACCAACTAAAGGGGGTAGCTCAAATTTGGTTTGTGCAATGGAAGGTGGAAAGGGAAAATAATGATGCTATTTCTTGGGAGGAGTTTAAGGCGGCATTTGTCAACCATCTCTTCCCTCTTGAGCTAAGGGAGGCCAAGATGGTGGAATTCATGAATTTGAAGCAGGGTTCCATGAGTGTGAGGGAGTATGCCCTCATATTCAACCAACTCTCCAAGTATGCTCCATAATTGGTTGTCGATCCGCCATCAAGGATGAACAAGTTTGTGATGGGTGTATCCAATTTGGTGAATGAGGAGTGTCGTACTACTATGTTGATAAATGATATGGCTTTGTCCTGCCTCATGACTTATGCTGAATAACTTGAGGGGGAGAATCTTAGAAAGCGAAAAAGTAAGGGGTCCAAGAGGGCTCGATTTGATAGTAGCTTCGAAGGTCAAGAGTCTGACGTTGCTCCAAACAAGAGGGTTGCAAAGGATGGGGTGGCCAGCCCCAAGTATCGAGGTGAAGGTGTTGGTGGGAAAGCTCCTCTTACATGCTACAAGTGTGGAAGGTACTACCCGGGAGATTGGTTAGCCGATTCGAGTGCATGTTTTGGATGTGGGGGAATAGATCATAAGATGAGGTATTATCCGTGGGTCCCTAAAGATCATAAGGATGGTTGTCGACATTCTCAACCATACCCTTCTAGGGGTAACTAGACTTGGCATGGTACTTCCTAGGTAAGATGATTTTTTTTTAATTTTGGTGGATCCAGGTTCCATTATTCCTTAGATTATTCCTTTTGGTTGCTGATAGGCTTCTTGTATGTCCCATGTTGTTATGTGAACGTTGGTGTCTATCCTTTATTTGTTAGTCTATTGTTGCTAGAAAGTTCGTAGATATTGTTCCCTGTTCATATTGCAATAGGTCTTGCCTTGTGACTTGTTGGATTTGATGTGGTGGATTTTGATATCATACTTGGGATGGATTAGTTGCATGCATATTGTGTCTCTATTGATTGAAGGGCTCGTGGAGTTAGATTCCAACACCCTAATGAACCCGTCCTTGAGTAGGGGATTGTAAGATGGTAGTGTAGGCTAAGTCCATTCCTTGACTTAAGGTCCAATTAATCTCTAAGAATTGCATTTGACATCTTATAAGAGTTAGGGGTGTTGAATCTAAGCCATTTCTATTGAGTTATTCTGGTGATAGATGAGTTCTTGATGTTCTTTTTAAAATTTTGGATTTAGGGTAGTGTCTTTTGGTTTGATTTATGCACCGACTATGGCTATATGTCTCATGAACAAGGTCTTTAATCCTTACCTTGTTATGTTTGTAATGGCCCTTGGTGATAATATGTTGGTTGTTTCCAAAGGTGACAGAGAGCTTGTGGATCATTTGAGGGTGATGTTGTGAATCTTGATGGATGTGAGGTTGCTTGCTAAGTATGGAAGGTAGGAATCTTTGGGGTGACAAAAAGGTGCGGTTGGCGAAGCTCACGGGTTGACTAGTTTAGGAATAAGGGTGGATGAAGTTGTGGATGATGGTGGCAAAGAGGTGACTAGAGGGGTCCACCGGTTGGCTAGATTGGGAGTTAGGTTGGAAGAGGTTGACTATGGTGGTGTAGTAGTGGCTAATAGTTCTAGATCCTTCTTGGTTAATGAGGTGAAAGCAAAGCAAGAATGTGACTAAGTCTAGTTGGCATGGTACTTCCTAGGGGCGCGGTCCTATGTTAACTTTGCCCAGTTTTTGTTGTCCGGTCCAAAGCTATGGGTCTTGGGACTAAGCCTCCCAATGCGTAAAAATACCTATACTTAGCCATGTTTCACCTTCATATCATACAAAAAATTCCCAAATACTCTCTCAATGCTTCAACAAATATTTTACTCAAAAAATTCAAGTGCCAAATCTCATTCCGGATCTTAAGGAAATCACTCAAGCTTCAAGTTCTCTTCTCTTTCTTCATCAAGGAATTCTCCAAAGTTTTGGTATGTAGATTTTGACCATTGGGTCCTTTTACCCGTGGTAACCAAGCTCACTTTTTACATAAATTGCATGTTTCTAAGTTGATTTAGTTGTGGGTCTTACTTATTATGAATTTAACTATGAACTATGTTGGGGTTTCATAAAAGTGTGATTGTTTAACCATGTTTTGAGCCATGAATCTATGATCTATCTTGAGATTTGATGAAGGGTTTTGATATATATATTTCATGAGGCATTACCAAGTATTGATGGGTGGTTTTATAGTGAATTTTCTTGCATGATTTCCCTCTTGAATTGCATGATTTTGTACTAGCATTGCACACCCACCAATTGTTTGATGCCCTTTTAAGGATTCTTAATGTTTTGATGATCTATTGATTGATTTATGATTCAAGGGACTTCATGATGATTTTGGGCTTTCTAAAGGTATGTTTAAGGTACTAAAATGTGATGATGTTGAAGGGCCAGATTAAGCCCATTTTCTCAAAGATTATACCTCTTGTAAGTCTTTGATGTTGATGTTAATGAAAGGGTGATGTTGATGATGACCAATTTTTATGTTTGAAGTTAGGCTCATCATTTGAGGTCAATGATTTTAAGAGCTACTCGTGCCATATCTCTATATTTATTGCAAGTTATTAAATATGATTATCTTATATATTTCATGGGATTATACTTAGCACCAAGTGGACTAGAGGCGAGTAGCCGAGTCTTAGAACTATGTGCTACCGTAAGTGAAGGATTAGCGGCGAATCCCCAGATCTCTAAGAGGTGAGTACCCAAAATAAGAGGGTTTGAGGCGAGTACTCGAGTCCAGGCTTGAGGCGAGTACCTGATTCACATAGGGCTTAGTGGATCTACTTAGGCATTAGGAGGTTCACCATGCTAAGTAACTTTCCCCTTTCTTCTGGTGTAGGGACACATCAGGATTCCAAGTTGTAGCTCACTTCATCTTATTTTATCTTGGTTGAGGTTTCTTCCCACATTTACATATTATGTTCTATGTAAGATGAATTATTTGTAAAATATGATTTACTTAATCATTGATCATGCATGCCATATTGTTATTATGCTATCTATTGATTATTATTATGCATTTTGACATGTTGCCTGTCTCTTGTTGTATTGTATCCTACATACTTAGTACATTCAAATGTACTAACGCATATTCTATGCCTACATGATATTACTATGTAGGATCCGGAGCTCCACTTGATCCTCCTCCTCCTCCACGTGGCTTGTTGTATATATTCAAGCAAGTTGGTGAGTTCTCAACCCCACGGACGTACTTCTATTGATTTATGTTATGTATTGACTCTTCTTATGTCATATGCATTTGATTTTGAGGGTGAGCCAGTTGCTTGTCTTGGCCCCCACTAAGTTCTATGTTTGGAGATGTTATTGGACAAGTTATGTAATGATGCTATGAGCTTTGACTCTCTTGACTCTCTGGTGTTTTATGCTATGAAAGGCTTTCCTTAGTACTTGTGCCCCTATTTCTAAGCTCTTATTGTTGTTTCATTGCTTCCGCTTCTAAGGATGTGTAATGATATATTAAGAGGCTTGCTTGGGATCCCTTCGGATCCCCTATGCGCCGTGTCACATCTAGGTTCTAGGCTTGGGTCGTGACAGGTCCACACTGATCATGCAACATTGATGTATTTTATGACTAAGGAAAAAACAAAGTCAAGGTTGATTTAATGAATTCTATTACTCTAAGAATTTGACTTCAAGGTAAAAGATCAAAAGGGGTGTCAGAACCAAGTGGCTAGTCATATTTCCTATCTTGAGCCTAATGTAGTTGATGAGGGAGGCATTGAAATTGATGATTCATTTTTGAATGAAAATGTGATGGCTATTTCACAAAGTCAAGTGCCTTGGTATGCTGGTTATGCTAATTAACTTGTGTGTGGAATATTGCCTAAAGAAGTAATTCTTGTTTGATTTGAAAATATACTTTTGTGGTGAACCTTTCTTATTTAGAGAATGTACTGACAATATAGTGAGAAGGTGTATTCTAAAGGTCTTAATGAATGATATTATTAATGCATTTCACGTCTCCCCAACTGGTGGCCATCATGGAGCTATCCAAATGATGGCAAAAGTGTTGCAAAGTGGATATTTTGAGTGAGGGTTTTATCATGACGCCTTTGTCAAGGCATGTCCACAGTGCCAAATGCAAGGTGACATTTCTCAAAAACATGAACTTCCTTTGTCTCCTATTCTTAAAGTTGAGTTGTTTGATGTGTCAATTTTGACTTCATGGGTCCATTTGTGAGCTCATTTGAGAACCAATTTATTTTGTTGGTGGTCGATTTTATATCGAAAAGGGTTGAAGCAGTTGTGCTACTAGTGATGAGAAAGGAGTGATTAACTTTTTGAAAAAAATATCTTGGCTAGATTTGGTACACCACGAGCGATTATTAGTGACCGGGGGGCGGGGAGGGGGGGTCTTATTTTAGAAACAAGGTATTTGCATTGTTGCTAACAAACCTGGGATCAAACTAGGGCGGAAACACCTTATTATCCCCAAATTTGTGGGCAGTTGGAAGTATCAAACTGGGAGATAAACAACATTCTTTCCAAAGATATGAAAGCCAATGGAATAGATTGGTCAAGGAAACTTGACGATGCTTTATGGGCCTATAGCACTACGTTCAAGACCCCAATTGGGCATGCCACCATATAAACTTGTCTTTTGTAAGGCTTGTCATTTGCCCATTGAGATAGAGTACAAGGAATTGTGGACCTTGAAGAAAAATTGAACCTTGATTGGAATGATGCGGTTAATGCTCGGTTGTCTCAATTGCACCAAATGGAGGAGTTTAGTTTGGGTGCTTATGAAAATTCTACATCTACAAACAAAAGATAAAAAGGTGGTATGACATGAAGATTTTCCAATGTGAATTCCACGTAGGTGATATGGTATTTCCACACAACTCATTGTTATAATTGTTCCCAGGAAAATTGAAGTCTCGGTGGTCTAGTCCGTTTAGAGTTTCAAAAGTGTGGGGAAAAAGGGCCATTGAGGTAGAGATTAAAAAAAGGAGGCAACCTTCAAGGTGAATGGGAAACATTTGAAGAAATACTTTGGGGAACCATTAAAAGTGAAGATGATTGAAGTGGTGTACTTAAATGAGGCCTAGAAAAATTGGCCAAGTCATGCCATGACATTAAATAAGGTGCTTCTTAGGAGGCAACACAAGGTTTTAATGATTTTGAATAACATGTGTTGTGTGTGTCAGTGTGCAAAGGTGAATTTTTGGAATAGAAATAAAATGCATCGTGGGGCCAGTATTTGGCTAATCCTTGAGTTGAATCAGTGACCTCGAATGTGACCACCTTTTGGGTCAATTTTTGGCCCTTAAGTTTCTGTCAAATTTAGCAGTCAAATGTAATTTTGGCGGATCACTATTGGTTTGGCAATGGGCAGTTTCACCACCTTTTGATGTGCATAAAAGGAAAATTTCTTGGTTTTTGTAAGAAAAAGTAGTCAAGAATCACATTTGATAGATCGTCGAATGTGTTCGTCGATGAAAGCCGACATCGTCAAATTGCACCGTCTGACTGACCTTACCTTTATTTCATGTAAATCTCTTTTACTTTTCACTTTCTTTACCCCTAAGCACTATCACTCTATTAGCTTGAATTTTTCATTATTTTTTAATAATCCTCTGGGTCATTTATATAATTTTGTTGTTATTATGTTGACTTGAGCATGTGTATAGTGATCTAAGGACTATTTGGGTGGAAGTTAAACCCGTAAAATAGTTTTTGGGTAAAGTCCTAGTAAATGACGTTGGAATGGAATTCTGATGATTCCATTAGCTCCGAAACTGTCGAATTAGACTAGTAGTATGTACGGTGCAATTATATCGTAGATTACAAATTTGGCCATCGGAACCAATTAATAGTTGATCCAGTCAATGCTCTCGAGAATTGCACCCCAAATGAGAATTTTGATAGTGCGATTAGCTCTAGAATATTGATTTTGGTCTAGGTTGACCCTTCGCTTGATACCAGGGACTTCCAGCTTTGGTTTGACCCTCGAGGGGACTTTTATTTAAAAGTTACAAATAATGAAGTGGGACCCGTACTTTATTGTAGGAAGCTCCATCGGAAATTTTGACTGCAGATTTGGATCCGAAACGTCGAAATCTATAAGGATGCATAATTTGTTTGTGAAAATTGGAGCTCGAACAAGCCTGAAATGGGTGAAAAAGGAATATAAGGATTAATTAGAGAGGGGTGATGTGGCACACCCTGCTGCTGACATGTGGCACATCATGCTGCTGCCACATGGTAGTGATCTGGCCGCACTTCTCTATGTACTAGTCATGAGCCTTGTGCTCGCAGGGCCCAACAGATATTTTTTTATCTCAAATTTTGTAATGCAAATAGATTTTTTATATGCATTTTAATTTTTTTAAGTTATTAATTATTAAACTTAGAAGTATCTAAAGAAACATAATGGAGTTGCTTTGAAAATATTAAATTAAAAAACCTATAGATTATTTTTGCGGGTCCCATATAATAGCTGCGAAGAAGCAGGTAGCTCAAGCAAGCATGTTGGCAGAGAACTGCCTGTTTATTCACAAAATAATTTATCAGGGCTAATATTGAAAAACCAAAATTGAAACAGCTAAAGAAATATAATCAAGTTGCTTTGGAAATATTAAATTAAGAAACTCACAATAATAATTTATTAGGGCTAATATTGTAAAATCATAATTGAAGAAACTAAAGAAATATAAACAAATTGCTTTGAAAATATTAAATTAATGAACCTGCAAATTATTTTTGTAGGTCTCATATAATAGCATCGAAGAAGCAGGCTGCTCAAGCAGGTATGTTGTTGGAGAGCTGTCTGCTTATTCTCTCTTCTTAATAAGACTAGTCACGAGCCTCGTGCTCGCACGGGCCCAACAAATATTTTTTATCTCAATTTTTGTGTTGCGAATAGATTTATTGTATGCATTTTAAAATTTTTAAGTTATTAATTTTTAGACTTAGAAGTAGCTAAAGAAATACAATCAAGCTAATTTGGAAATATTAAATTAAGAAACCCGCAAGTTATTATTTTGGGTCTCATATAATAGTGGCAAAGAAATAGGCAGCTCAAGCAGGGATATTGGTAGAAAGCTGCCTGCTTATTTGCAAAATAATTTGTCAAGGCTAATATTGTAAAATCGTAATTGAAGCAGCTGAAGAAAATATAATCAAACTTCTTTGAAAATATTAAATAAAGAAATTCACAAAAATAATTTATCAAGGCCAATTTTGTAAAATCATAATTGAAGCAACTAAAGAAATATAATCAAGTTGCTTTGGAAATATTAAATTAAGAAAATCACAAAAATAATTTATTAGGGATAATATTGTAAACTCATAATTGAAGCAGCTGAAGAAATATAATCAAACTGCTTTGAAAATATTAAATTAATGAACTCGCAAATTATTTTTGCAAGTCCTATATAATAGTGGCGAAGAAGTAGGCAGCTCAAGTATGCATGTTGACGGAGAGCTGCCTGCTTATTCACTCTTCTTAATATGTAATATATATGCACTTATCTTTCTAGGAAATAATATAATTATTTCCTCCAATTTCGTACCGCAATTTCGAGCTCATTTTTAATTTGATTTTAGTGATTCAAAAGACTTTGTGACTTAATTTTTCACAAGGAACATTGTGGTGGTATCAGAATACAATTTTGGCATGTATTTTGAGGTAAAATCCCTGTTTCTTCGATGATCATATAGTGGAATTGGTGAAAACTTTACATCGCAATATCTCAATCATTTCTTAACAGAATTAAGTGAAATTTATGTGTAAATTGTTCTATGTTCCAAGAGAGATGTTGTGGTATACTTGGTGTTTGCTGATTTTGTCCAGTTTTTGAGAATTATGTCCAAGAAAGTTTTGAAAAGAATGTTTTCCCGATAAAGTTTTTAACTTTGTTTTGGGCTGTTTCTTGGTCATCTGGGGTCCATTTTTGTTACGATCCAAGCCTAGGGCATAGATATGACATGGTGAATGGGAACCTAGATAGACCCCAAAAAGCCTCTTAGCATATTATTCACATATCCCTTTGGTCGCAGAAGCAAAGTAATCAACAATGAGAGATACAAACAAGGGATTTCGGGACTAAGGGAAAGAGTTAAATAAGAATAACATATAAAAGAGTCATGGCTCAAAGCATAAGTACATCAAATTGTTCCAACAATACCTCTAAACATAGATTGGAGTGGGGGCTAAGACATTTTCTGGGCTCACCCTTATAGTCTTAAGTTTCAACATAAAGAAAAGACATCAAATAGCAAGAGTAGCATAGCTAGTTTCCCCGAACTTGAGGACTCACCACAGCTTGTCTTTAGGAAGGCAATCTAGCCACATGGAGGATGATCAATAGGTGCTCCGATTCCTTCACGATAACATCATGTAGGCATAGAGTATGCTTTAGTATGTTTGAATGTACTAAGTATGTAGGATGCCATACAATAAGACATAGGCAACATAAACAAGATGCATAATTATAAGCAAAGGACAATTGTAGTATCAATATGGTATGCATGATCAATGCTTGAGGTAAAATATGCTTTTAAATCATATAGCTTGCAAATATAGTTACATGCGTAGGAAGAGACCATACCACATAGTCCAAGCATACCATTACTTGAAATCCAAGGCATACCACCCCTTTGGAAGGTGATTGGGTACATACCCCTCAACGTGGTAGTACGGGCATACCCTCTCTCCCCTCCCCCCTCCAACAAGGTGATTGAGCCTTGGCACCCTCTCAACAAGGCGATTGAGGCTTGGCACCCCCTTAACAAGGTGATCAAGGAATGATAACCCCTTGACAAGGCGATTAAGACATGACACCCCCTTAACAAGCTGATTGAGACATGTCACCCTCTCAACAAGGTGATTAAGGCATGACACCCCCTCAACAAGGTGAGACCAACTTGCAACACCATAGACACTTTTCATGAATTCAATACATATATACCTTCCTTTCATCATTATAAAGTCGCTCGACTCATAAGCCATGCAATAGACCATCAATAGTTCAAAAACCATTAACAAGAAATTTTATCAAACACTTGGCATGTGCGTAATGCTAGTTCAAAATTATGCAATTCAAGAGTGAAATCATATGATAAAACTCAATGTAAATCAACTCATCAACACTTAGTAACACCCTCCTGTAAGATAAATCAAGATCCCTCATCAAATCACCCAATAGATTATAGTTTCATAGCTCAAAACATGCACAGTTAATCAACAATTCATAAAAACCTCAAAACAGTTTATAGTCATAATCCATAATAAATAGTACCCATAAGTAATACAACTTGAAAATATGCAATTTATATAAAAAAGAAGGTTGGGAACCATGGGTGGAAGAACCCAATTGTTGAAACACACATACCTCAAACTTGGATTTTCTTGGTGAAGTCTTGAAGGAGAATGTCACGACCCAAACTAGGGCCTAGATGTGACACGATGCATGGGGAACCCGAAGGAACTTCAAGCAAGCCTCTTAACATATCATTACACATCCTTGGTCATGGAAGCAATTAAACACAATAAAAGAATAGAAATAAGGGCATAGGGACTAAGGGAAAATTTCCATTTCATAAAACATCAAGAGAGTCAAGCTTATAACATCATTACATACTTGTCCAACAACACCTCTAAATATAGAACTTAGCGAGGGCCAAGATAAGCAACCGGGCTCGCCCTCATAATAATGATAATAGGTAATCCAAATTTACAAGATATGATCTAAACATAAGCATGAGAAAAGATAGATATTTTCCCCGGACTTGAGGACTCATCAAAAGCTAATTTTGAACAATTCGTCTAGCCATATGGAGGAGAATCAATGAGAGCTTCAGTTCCTACATGGTAACATCATATAGGCATGGAGTATACATTAGCACGTTTGAATGTACGAAGTATGTAGGATGCAATGCAACAAGAGATAGGCAATGTAGGCCAAATGCAATATCATAAGCAATGGATAACATAATATCAATATATCATATATGAATGTTGCTTGAAGTAAAACATGGTTATATAGAACATATTACATGTGCAGGAATAGACCATCATCATAGACCAAGAAACTTAGAACTTAGAATCCAATGTAGACCACCCCTTAGAAGTGATTGAGGTACCAACCCCTCAATTGGTTGATGGACATGACCACCTCCATCGGAAGTAATTGAGTTATCAACCCCTCAATAGGTTGATGCCTTACCACCGCCACCCGAGATGATTGAGGTATCAATCCCACAATTGGTTGATGGATTACCACCCCCATCCGAGATGATTGAGGTATCAATCCCTCAATATGTTTATGGCTTAGTACCCCCCTTCAAGACGATTGAGGTATCAACCGCTCAATTGGTTGATGGCTTACCACCCCAATCCAAGGTGATTGAGGCATCACCCCTCAATTAGCTATGGTCATCTCACAACAAAATAGATACTTCTCATGGAATCAACACATACGTAACATCATTTCTACATCATAAAGTCACTTAACTCATATTCCAAGCATTAGGCCTTCAACAACTCAAGATGAATTAACCGTACATTTCTTCAAACACTTAGTGGGTGTGCAATGCTAGTGTAAATTCATGCAATTCAAGAGTGAAATCATGCAAGAAAACTTAATGTAAAACTACCCACCAATACTTGGTAATACCCTCATGTAACATACATCAAAACCCTTCATCAAATCTCAAGATAGATCTAATAGTCATAGCTCAAAACATGCTTAAACAGTCACACTTTCACAAATCCCCAAGATAGTTCATAGTCAAATACATAATAGAAGACACATAAGTAAAATCAACTTAGAAACATGTAAATTAGGTGAAAAGGAAGCTTGGGCACCATGGGTGAAAGGACCCAATGGTTGAAACCCACATACCTTAACTCTAGAGAATCACTTGATGAAGATTGGAAATGGAGACTTGGAGCTTCAGTGAAATCCTTAAGATCCGGATGAGTTTTGGGACTTGAAATTTAGGGTAAAATATTTGTCTAAGTGTTTGAGAGAGTATTGGGGAATGCCTTGTATGATATGAAGATGAAATATGGCTAAGCATATGTATTTTCACGCATGGGAAGGCTTAGGATCAAGACCCAAAAGCCTTGGATCGGAACAAGGAAACTGACCAAAAAAAAGGCTCTCCGTGCCCTTGGTGCATCACGCCACGCCTGGACACTGGAAATCGCTTACTTTAAAATTTCAAATTTTGATATGTTTGGTATAAGTTTGGGGTTAGACCTATTCCCCACTCAACCTTTCCCCCTGAACAAGAGTATGAAGTAGAATTTTCTATATCACATATGAATTTTGAGATTTTCCATACAATTCCTATTTTCGAAGCACATTTTTCGGCACTTTTTGGGCTCGTTTCAATATCTCCCCCATGGGAACATTCATCCCTGAATGTCAAGGATACATATATAAGAAGAGTAATTATGAAGAAATCAGCCCCAAAAAGAATGCAATAATGCACTAAAATACCATTTTCAAAAATCTCAACATAAGCGTTAAAATCATCATGAACTTGTCAACATAAACATGATTGCATGCAAATGACATAGGGGCTGAAACATAACATTTGGAATCATAAAAGAAAAGGACTTGATGAGTTAGCACAAGATTGAATAGAGTGAAAGAGGCATGAATATTGCTTCTCCATGCCCACTCCGGCTCCCCGAGAGAGACTATCAACTTGGCGATTCTTCCAAAGGGCCTTGACGAGCACTACATCCTTATTAATCAGATGTTTCCATTCATCCATCCAATATCTCCACCGTGGTCTTCCCCTAATCCAACTTATCCTCAACAACACCCACAACCTCAAAGAATTCTACAACACTAGAGTCGCCAACAAATCCCCTCAATCTAGAAGCAAGAAGAACCGGGCGAATCCTATCCATATCCATAGGCAATCCCCATTTGCATGGAACCTCACTAATCCTCCTCAACACTCTATAAGGATGCACAAACCTTAACCTCAATTTCCTCACTTGGAAAACCGGACCACACACTTCATGGGGGAAACCTTCCAATAGACCCAATCACCAACTTTAAATCCAAAATCCCTTCTCCTCACATTGGCATAGGAACAACAACAACAATATACCCAGTGAAATCCCACAAGTAGGGTCTGGGGAGGGTAGAATGTATGCAAACCTTACAATTACCTCATAGAAGTAGAGAGGCTGTTTCCTGGGAACACATCGGCATAGGACTTTTGATGATTTTTGGCTGTTCTTAACCCTTCCCTAACCTACCTCACTTTCTCCTTAGCCTGCATAACCAGATACTGACCCAACAAAGACATTTATCCCACTTCAAACCACTCAACTAATGATCTACAATGCCTGCCATAAAGGGTCTCAAAAGGAGCCACACCAATGCTAGAATGATAGCTATTATTAGTCTCATCAAGAACCTTCTTTCTCAAGTCATCTACACTAGGCATACACAACCTACCTTGGTACCTAAGGGCACCATCTCCCCCTTGGGAGAAAACCTCCACCTTGCCATCGCTCACCAAAGCCTTCAATTCTAATAAGAAGGGATCAACATCTTGCTTTGCTTCTACCTCATCAACCAAGGAAGATTTTTGAACCACCAACAACCACAATACCACCATAGTCAACCTCTTCCTACCTAACCTCAATTTAGCCAACCGGTGGACCTCCCTATTGCTACCACCATCAATATGAACTAGGCTACCCATGGATACCCTACTCAAAGCATCGACCACAACATTAGTCTTACTGGGATGATAATGCATATTCATATCATAATCCTTAAGAAGTTCTAACTACCTTCTTTGTCTCAAGCTAAGATCCTTTGGGTGAACACATATTAGAGACCCTTGTGATAGGTAACCATATTAACACGAACCCTATACAAATAGTAACATCAAATTTTCAAAGCAAATACCATGGAGGCCAACTCAAGGCCCTAGATAAGACAATCCTTCTCATGCATCTCCAATTTTCTAAAAGCATAGGCTATCGCCTTACCATTTCACTTGAAAACACAACCCAAACTAATCTGGGAGGCGTTACAACACACGACAACCCTTCCAACCTTCCGGTAGAGACATCATAGGAGCGGACACAAGCTTATCCTTCTAGGTTTGGGAACTCTCTTCACATTCTTCAATCCACACAATCTTAGCCTCCTTTTGAGTGAACTTAGTTATGGGAGAAGTAGTGGAAGAGAACTCATTCACAAAACTCTGGTAGTAACTCGCTAAGCCCAAGAAACTTCTAATGTCTGAGGGAGTGAAAGGTCTAGTACAATTTCTAATCACATCCATCTTTTCAGGTTTCACCTTAGTACTATCCCCTAACACCACATGTCCTACAAAGGAAACCTCTTTCAACCAAAATTCACATTTCCCATACCTAGCATACAACTTCTCTCCCCTTAATCTTTGTAGTTCTACTCTCAAATGAGCCACATTCTCTAAATAAATCAATACTTCATCACTAGAGACTGCCACAAACATGCCAAGGTAAGGTTTTAAGACCCTATTCATGAAACTCACAAACATAGCCGGTGTATAAGTCAACCAATCAACTCCACCACGACTCAGAATGCTCATTCCTTATCCAAAAAAGCACCTAGAGATATCACCTACCGTCGTCCTCACTAGGAATGACATCAAGGAACTCATTAACCACTGAGATCGACCCTACGTGAAGGAACTTAGACCCAACATCCCTAACCCTTGCAAGATGATAGAGACTCCCCTTAGAAAACAACTTACGAGATTAAATGCAGGAAATGAATCTACCCATGACCATCGCATCATGATTTTCCCACTCAAGAATAGGTTCGCTAGGACCTTGGAATCTAACTCCACAGGTCCTACCAATAATGGAGACATGTTATGCATGCAACTAATCCACCTCCAGTATAATATGAAAATCCACCGTATCTAATTCAACATAGTCACAACACAAGATCTATGCAGTATGACGACAGATCAATTCCCATGGAACTTTTTAGTAACAATAGACTCAGCAATAGGGTAGACACCAAACGTTCACACAATAACTCGGGACACACATGAATCCCATGAGCAAACAGAGGAGATAATGAAAGAGATAGTGGCACCCAGACCCACCAATGCACACACATCAAAGTCAAAGGAAACTCCAATATACCGGTAATAACATTGAGCACCACATCTACTCCTTGAGCCTTTTGATTAACATGACCACCTTATTCTTGAGTTTGACTACCTTTACACCTTTTTCGATCATGAAGACAATTAATAACCCTATGACCCATTTTACCACATCCAAAGCAAGCACTAGAGTTACCCCAACATGGGCCACCGTGGTTCTTCCTACATGTACGACACTTAGTCTTAGGCCCACCACCATTACCACCTTTACCCTTGAGGCATTTACAAGGACAATCATTTACCTTATGACCCATCTTTGCACAACCATAACAAGCATATGTACCCTTCAAGCATGGGCCATCAGGACATCTACCACATCTTGGGCACCTAGCATAAGGCACCACACCACCCCTACCTTTTAGACTTTAGAACTTTCTTTCAAAACGGGCCGTCTTGTCCTCCTTACCCTTTCTCTTCCTCATCTTACCACTTGAAGTCTCAGGGGCACTCATTTGTTGATCAAGGTGAGTTGTCAATTTTGTCACTGCTTTGGTCAATACCCATAGAGCATTGCGAACCTCCACATTCGATATATCATTGTCCTGAGTAGCTTGAAACATATTCTAAAATGCAAATATTGAAATAAGAAATAAGCCTTAGGGGACTTAACTCTATCATATGAGATAGATTAAAAGAAGGGAAACATTTCCTATAACGCCGCATAGCCTCTCATTCATAGTCGTGGCGCGCTTCACAACCATGAATAAGACTCTAATCAATATTGTGTGTTGGAATCCGAGAACCATTAACCACCTAGTGCTCTGATACCAACTTCCTCACGACCCAAATTAGGGCCTAGATGTGACATGGCGGATGGAGAACCCGAAGGAACACCAAGCAAGCCTCTTAATATATCATTACACATCCTTGGCCTTGAAAGCAATTAAACACAATAAAATAGTAGAAATAAGGGCATAGCGACTAAGGGAAAACCTCCATTTCATAAAACATCAAGAGAGTCAAGCTTATAGCATCATTATATACTTGTCCAACAATACCTCTAAACATAGTACTTAGCAGGGGCCAAGAAGATAAGCAACCAGGATCACCCTCATAATAATGACAATAGGTAATCCAAATTAACAAGATATGGTCTAAACATAAGCATGAGAGAAGATAGACATTGTCCTCGGACATGAGGACTCACCAAAAGCTAGCTTAGAACAATTCATCTAGCCACGTGGAAGAGAATCAATGGGAGCTCCAGTTCCTATATGGTAACATCATGTAGGCATAGAGTATGCGTTAGTACATTTGAATGTACTAAGTATGTAGGATGCAATGCAACAAGAGATATGCAACGTAGGCAAAATGCAATATCATAAGCAATGAATAACATAATAACAATATGTCATGTATGAATGATGCTTGAAGTAAAACATGCTTATATAAAACATATTACATGTGTAGTATTAGACCATTATCATAGACCAAGCAACTCAGTACTTAGAATCCAATGTAGAGCACCTCTTAGAAGTTATTGAGGTACCAACCCTTCAATTGGTTGATGGACATGACCACCCTCCATCGGAACTGATTGATGTATCAACCCCTCAATAGTTGATGACTTACCACCCCCATCCGAGATGATTAAGGTATCAACCCCTCAATTGGTTGATCGCTTACCACCCCCATCTGAGATGATTGAGGTATCAACCCCTCAATTAGTTGATGGCTTACCACTCCCATTCAAGGTGATTAAGGCATCACCCCTCAATTAGCTATGGTCATCTCACCATCCAATATATACTTCTCATGGAATCAACACATATATAACGTCCTTTCATCATCATAAAGTCACTTAACTTATATGCCAAGCATTAGGCCTTCAACAAGTCAAGATACATTAACCAGGCCTTTCATCACACACTTGGTGAGTGTGCAATGCTAGTGTAAAATCATGTAATTCAAGAGTGAAATCATGCAAGAAAACTTAAAGTAAAACCACCCACCAACACTTGATAATACCCTCATGTAACATACATCAAAACCCTTTCTCAAATCTCAAGATAGGTTCATAGCTCTGGACATTCTTAAACAGTCACACTTTTACAAATCCCCAACATAGTTCATAGTCAAATTCATAATGCAAGACCCATAAGTAAAATCAACTTAGAAACATGTAAATTAGATAAAAAGGAAGCTTGAGCACCATGGGTGAAAGGACCCAATAGTTGAAACCCACATACCTTGACTTTGGAGAATCACTTGATGAAGATTGGAAATAGAGACTTGGAGTTGGAGTGAAATCCTTAAGATCCGGATGAGTTTTGGGACGTCAAATTTGGGGTGAAATATTTGTCTTAGTATTTGAGAGAGTACTGGGAAATGTCTTTATGATATGAAGGTGAAATATGGCTAAGTAAAGGTATTTTCACGCATGGGAAGGCTTAGGGCCAAGACCCAAAAGCCTTGGACCGGAACAAGAAAACTACAAAACATAGGCTCATCGTGCCCCTTGCGTTGCTCCTAGGGCGCGCCTTGACACCGGAAATCGCTCACTTTAAAATTAAGTATTTTGATATGATTTTTCTAAAATCAGGGTTAGACCCATTTCCCCCTTAATTTTTCCCCTTGAAGAAGAATATGAAGTCGAATTTTCGATATGACATAGAGATTTTGAGATATATGAAAATTACATTTTCGAGCACTTCCAAGGCACATTTTCGGGCACTTTTTGGAGTTGTTTCAGAGACTTGAAGCTTGAATAGAATTCTTGAGATCCTAAGTTTGGTTTGAGACCCTAGAAATTTGAATGGAATATTTGGTTAAGTGTTGGAGAGAGTTTCAAGAAATGTCTTGAGTGATACGTGTTTTTACGCATAAGAGAGCATGGGCCGAAGATCCCTAAGACTTAGGCCGAAATAAGAAAATCTGGGAACAAAATGCACTAATTCACTCCCCTGGTGCATCGCGGCCAGGGCGCGGATACTCACTATTTTTTGTAAAATTTGAAAAATGAAATTTCGCTACGGTTGCTCTAAAATCTAGGTTGAGTATTAAAGATGAGACTTGGTGACTTTCAGGAATTGAATTCTAAAGTATGATTGTTTTCTAATGAGTATTGATTGGAATGAAAGAATGTCAGCTGATTTAGGGGTCTAGGATAGGTGACGAGGTTATAAAACACCCATAGAATAACCCAAAATTACATAAGGGCCATTAATGACACAGAATTAAAAATTCGCATACATCCCTGCACAAATGAGTTTTATGAAAATGGGCATAACTTCTTGATGCAAACTCGGAATGTGGTGAAACTAGATGCATCAGAAAGCTTTCAAAGAGCTTCAATTTGATAGGTCGTGGGCCACTCTGTTATTTTTGTACTAAGAGATATGACCATTTAAAGTTGAACATTCTATCGGTTCTTGTGAAAAGTTTAGCCAATGGAATTCCTTTGAACTTGACATGACGAAGGAGACCTATAATGACCCTAAACCACATAAATAAATCTTGAATTAAAGGCTTGAAAGTGAACTTAGCATAGGCTTGAAGGTCACATAGAGATCCTTCGACTAGAGCTTGAAAGGAGGATTCAGGGCATTTTAAGCGTTTATAATAAGAACAAATAGTAATGAAAGAGTATAAACTGATTTGGGGGGGGGGGGAGGGGGCCCATATGGGGTCCCACGACCTGTGAAGGTGTTCCTAAGGTGTAACCTTGGTCAAAAACTTTTCCAAGACCAAATTCTAAGCACCACTAAAGCTATACAAAGTCCGAGTCCTGACTAAAATCTGATTTGGTGATGAAGAAACTGAAATCCTACCTTGGCCTTCTTGCTTGAGTTCTTGGAGGAGGCTTGAGAGAGTTTTGGGACTTAGAAGATTTTTGGAATGGAAAGGAAAGAATATATTAGGGTTGTTTATGCTGATAAGGGGGTCCTTTGAGGGGTAAAATGACATAGCTTAGGCTTTAGCAAATAAGAAATGTCAAATTCACCCTTTTAAAACTTCGCTGGACAGGACCATGGGACCGCATTTATGAGTCTTGGTCGGATATACGAGCCACAGAAATGGTTTCATCTGTTGTCACTTTTGAACTTTCGGAAACTCTTCTTTGATTCCCAAATCCACGACATGACTTACAACTCATTTTACGGGACATCTGATAAGTCATACTTAGAGTCCCTAAGAATCCCAAATTTCAGTCCCTAAGAATCCCAAATTTTACCAAGTCGCCTCTAGGTTCCATGAACCAACATACGAGTCGTACAATGACTTACGCACAGTAAGACCCCTTATAGTTGACAGTCAAAATTTTTCAGAATTTATTTTCTTGCATTTTTTCATACTTCTCATAACTGGGGTCTTACAAGGATATTGTCCTCGAACTAGAGGACTCACCGACTTCTATTTTCAATGATCCAAAGCAATCCCTACATGGAGGATATCGAGGAGCATTGACTCCTATATGGTTAAATCATGTCGGCATAGAAGTATGCATCAGTGCTTTGAATGTACTAGTATGCACATATGTAATGCATGACATGGAAAAATGATGAAATGTGTCAACAAAGTCTCATTATAAATTCATACATTTATAAGGGCATTAGTTGTAGTAATAAAGCTAGTATCATTTGAACATAAAAGATGACTTTTAGAAAGAACTTTATGGGATGCATAAATGAACATTGTCATGAATAAGAGAATTATATCAATTTGGAGCACACTTGAGTTATAGAGACTTAAATCATATACCATAGAAGAGACATCTTTGAAGTAGGAGGGGAACATGCATACATGTAATGATCCTCGGTTTAGGACCCTTGAGTGTAGAAAACTTAACCTGAAAAAAAATGATAGGGGGCCTAGCTCACGAGACCAACTACGACTGATGGAATTTTCTACAACTCCTAGAGTGTTTCGTGAGTGCGGCTCCAGCCATGAAGTAATTTGAAGTTTCCAAGAAGTTAATCCATGACTTATGAGACATCCCATAAAATATTACATGACTCATATAAGGTCTTGTAAAAGGGTGTCTGATACAAGGTGAGAATGTCACGACCCAAGCCTAGGGCCTAAACGTGACACAATGAATGGGGAACTCGAAGGAACTCCAAACAAGGCTCTTAGCATATGAATCACACATCCCTTGTCGCGGAAGCAAAATAAGCATCACAAGATATAATTAAAAGGGAAGTAGGACTAAGGGAAGTCTTTGATAATCACAAACGCAATAAAGAGTCAAGTGCATAGCATAAATACACTATAGTATCCAACAATAACTCTAACTTGGAATGGAGCGGGGGCCAAGAAACTTTCTGGGCTCACCCTCATAATAGCAAGTGTTCAACATAAAGAAGTCCCAACCTAGCAAGAGTAACTTAGATATTGTCCTCGGACTTAAGGACTCACCAATGCTTTTCTCCGAAGTATCGAGCTAGCCACGTGGAGGAGGATGATCAAAATGAGCTCTGGTTCATACATGGTAATACCATGTAGGCATAGAGTATGCATTAGTACATTTGAATATACTAAGTATGCGGGGTGCAATGCAACAAGACATAAGCCAATATATTCAAAATGCATAATCATAAGCAATGGATATATAATCTCAATATAGCATGCATGATTAATGCTTGTAGTAAAACATACTTGTAAATTAATAAACTTGCATAACATGCCATACATATGTGGGAAGAGACCTTAATCGACATGAATAAGGCCAAGCGAGCTACAACTTGGAATGTCGATAATTACCCCTCATCAGTAAAGAGGTGGTCTACTTGCCAAGGTAAACCATACTTTACCTTACAGGGACATGGCTTATTTCATATGAAGTAACCATCGGTGCTAAGTCTTATCCCATGGAATACTTGAGATAATAATAAGTTTAATAACTTGTAAGAAATATGAAACATAACATGAATAGCTCTTAAACATGCTTGACCTCTAATAGTGAGCCTAACTTGAACATGAGAATAGATAATAATCATACATGAACCCTTGCTTTAACATGAATAGCTTGCAAGAGGTAAAAATATTGAAATAGGGCTTAACTCGATACTTGTAAAATCATAGATACTTTTCATAAATTCAATGCATTCTTTAAAGCCGTTAATCATCATGAAGTCATTTGACTTGTAAATCATGTAATAGATCATCAATAACTTGAGAATTCTTGTCATATCATTTTATCAAACACATGATGGGTTCGTGATACTCGTTCAAAATCTTTCAATTCAAGAGTAAAATAAAATGAGTAAACTCAATGCAAATCAACCCACCAACATGATAGTAAAACCCTCATGTATGGTACCTTGAAATCTATCATAAAAGCTCATAATAGTTCATAGTTTCATAACTCAAAACATGCATAGTCTCAATAAATATAATCAATTCCTGGAGTAAGCTTGAAATAGACATTCATGCATAGTCAATCAAAACTTGGTAAAACCCCAACATAATTTATGCTTATAATTCATAACAAGAGATACCCATAGGTAAAACAACTTGAGAACATGCAATATTTATGAAAGGAGAAGGTTGGACTCCATGGGTGAAAGGACCCATAGATGAAGACCCACATAGCTTAAACCTTGAATTTCTTGAGGTGAACTTGAAGTAGACTTAGAGCTTGAAATGAGTCCTTGGGTTCCGAAATTGAGATTGAAATCCTTAGATTTGAGTGAGAGAATTGATAGAGTCTTAGAGAGTTTGAGAGATGTTTTTGTGAGTTATAGAGTTGAAAAATGGCTAAGTGTAGGTGATTTTACGTTTAAGTGGGCATGGGTATGGGACTATGACCCCAATGCCCTTGGGAAAACTAAGAAAACCAAGGAACATAATAAACTGGTCCGCACCACTGGCACGACGGGGATCACAAACTACACTAGTCCGTGCCCCTGGCACGTCGCGGACAGGGTGCGCGCGGACAAACACTGGATTATGAAAAATTAGCAAAAATTATTTTTTACTACAGGTTTTCTAAAATTCTAGTTATACCCATATCCCGCTCAATTTTTCCCCTGATAGAGAATATGTAGTCGGATTTTTGAAATCACGCACAATTTTTGAGATATATGAAAATTATGATTGTGGGGCATTTTGGAGCATATGAAAGGCGTTTCAATATCTCTCCCTTTGGAACATTTATCTCCAAATTTAAAAGAAACACATGTAAGAGAAGTAATTATGAAGATTTCAGCCCGACAAGAATACAACAAATGCATTTTAACATCATTTTCAAAAATTTCAACATGAATGTCAAAAATCACCATAAACTTATTATCATAAAAGAATGCATGCAAAATGACATAAGGGCTGAAACTTAAGACTTTAAATCGTATATCAGATTAAGTTATTACCTTTGGCATGAGTAGAGTGGAAAAGATATGGGTATCGCCTTTTTATGTCCGCCTCGGCTTCCTATGTGGCACTTTCAACTTGTTGAATCCTCCAATTTACCTTGATGGAAGCTACATCTTTGTTTCTCAACCTCTTCACTTGTCTATTCAAAATCTCCATTGGGACCTCCTCATAGGTCAAATTATCTTCTACAACACCCACAATCTCTAAGGGCACTATAGCACTTGGGTCACCCACACACTTTCTCAACATGGACATGTGGAAGACCAGATGAACCATATTCATCTCCATAGGCAACTCCAACACATATGCAACCATACCAACCCTCCTTAAAACTCTATAAGGACCCATAAACCTTAGGCTCAATTCCCCTTTCTTGCAAAACCGAACAATGCCCTTCATAGGTGAGACTTTTAAGTGAATGCAACCACCAATCTTAAACTCAAGATCTCATCCCACTTCCAAGTAGGAATCTCTATGTCTTGGGCTAGGCCGCCCGACATATGATGTTGGGATTTCACTTGTTGAAAATTGTTATATCTGGATACAAACTTGGAAATATCCCTCTTCATCTCACCCCACCAATAGACATCCCAACAACATACCCAGTCGAAATCCCACAAGTGGTATCTGGGGAGGGTATAATGTACGCAGACCTTACTGCTACCTCAGAGAAGTAGAGAGGTTGTTTGCTGTGACCCTCATCTCAAAACCCATAAGCATAAATGAACTAGATATGACAAAAACAGAGGTGACAAAAATAGAGGTGAACGAAACGAAGAAAAGATACGACTACTAATGAAATGCACATAGCAGTTTGTAAATATGAAAAAGAAGTACGAGTAACACACAATACAACA
>JAABOM020066061.1:0-40581 GCA_011800125.2 Solanum clarkiae | reverse complement strand
AAGTTTCTTTGTCCACGATCTCTTTCATCGATCATACCCAAAGAAAGGGACAGCTGTTGACACCCAATTTTTACCCTGCACGGTGTCAAATTAGTCATTAAGATTTATTTTGTTTTAATAATTTTTAAATAAAATAAATAAATATGATCAGCGCGTGGGGGCCACGCGCCCTCAATTTCTCTTTATTTCCCGTTATTTCCCCACCCGCTCCTCTTCTTCTTTCTTTTCCTATATTCTTCTTCTTCAGGAACGAAGACCCAGAAAATCAGGAAAACCAGGTGACCAAATCCCATCCCCAACGTTCCTCTCCGACCAACAACCCGACAACTCTCCTTTTTCTCCTCAACGTTCCACTCAACGATCTCTTCTTCAAATTCTTTATTCCACCATTAACGGATGTAAAGTTGGAAATATTTATTTCCAACAACAATAACAATATACCCCAGTGCCTCAAAAGGCTCCCGCTCATTGCAGGGTGAGGAGCGACAATCATCACTTCCAAGATTCGCAATTCGAATTTCAAATCAAAAGTCCCCAAATCCGATCCATTTTTTCATTTTTCAAACCCTAATCGTCCCCTATAAATTGAGCCTCTTCCTCATTATTTGAGGAGCGACAATCATCACTTCGAGGGGTGAAACAAATTCAAAAAAACTCTAGTATAGCACCCGTCAATAGTGAGAAAAATTGGCGAACAAAATCCAAAGAGCGGTGGAAAATAGAAGAAAACCCCATCAAAACTTGGCGGTCATCCATTAGAAAGAGGTGAGCAAAGACAACATTTTGATCTTGTCTTCTTCCTCACAAAATTTGAAAATCCTAGTAGCCATCAATAACCCTTGAAAACCAGAGTAAACTTTGTTTGTGGTATCAAAGCTTCGTCGAGCTCGTCGTACCAGTTCGCTGCTCCGACAAAGGTAATATCCTTATTCGATGGGCGTACTATTATACTTCCTATTGTTGTATGACTGTTTGATTTCGTGATGTCATTGTTGTTAAGAAATTTTTGGGATTTCACTTGGTATGTTGTTGTTGTTGTTGTTAAGAAATTTTTGGAATCATGTTATATTATTATCTTGAGTTAGGTGTTGATTTTATGTCTATGTGTGTGTTTCTTTATTTCATAATATACGTTTGGTTCCAAGTTCATTGACCGTCAAATGTCTTCATGTTGCTGCTCTTGTTAGTTTCCCTAACACCATCTTCATGTCTTAGTTCAATGGGGTAGTACCCTTTTGAGTTCGAATCAAGGAGCAGGCTCGTGTATTGCTATGGTAGTTACTGCTCTCAATTTTGTTATTGTTACATTGTCTGAATGCAAACTGGCAACATGTAGATTCTGGGTTCACATTCTTTGTTTCCTTTGTGTATGCTGTTAACATTTTGTTTATCCACTGTTGAATTGCTATGAATCAGAACCAGTATTGAAATGATCTTGCTTCTCAAATACATGTTGTAAAATGTTCAAATTTCAATTTGTTAACTCGTTTTGGTGATGGTTTTGGTTTCTAAAGATGCAATCAACAAATACAGCTGACATAGCCTGCTGTTGGGATCAGCTTGTTTCTAACTCAATTAAATAATGCTTTCGTCATTTAAAATAGTTAGCAGACTGATTTGTGCAAGTTGGGACCTTCTCTTTGTGCTGTTAAGACTTCTTCTGTCTCATCTTGGATAAGCTTTAGTCCATCACTAATTTTCTATTAAACGAGTACAATCAGTAGTTTCTTCAGTTCATTCTCGGTTGGACTCTGTTATCCTTGGACTCGTATAACGAGTGTTATGATATGTCTCATCCCACTCTCCACCTATAGGATTGTCTAAGATGAGTTTATTCTCAACTTTGTTGTTTATTCCTCCCTTTGTTTGAAGAATATATCCTCTATTCCCAGGTCCTTATTCCAGTTTTTGTTTCTAAGTCTGTCGAGATCTCAAGTTATTGATTATTATTCTGTTTCAAGCTTTCCTTTAGTTAAGTTTACTTTTAATGAGATATCCCCATAAACCTTAGTGTCAATCTGACCATTTTCAGTGTTGTAAGGGTTTTAAAAACTGGCTAATCTGATAATATAATGGAGAGCTTTCATCAGTTTATTTAGTTTCAGGAAAAGAAGTTCTTAGCTTGAGATAGTGTGTGTTTAGGATGTTGCTATTACTTTTATTCAATTTCTCCATGGTTTTCTAATTAGAGATGTATGCTTGAGTAACAGGGCTATTGAGTTCGTTTACAGCTTGTTACTTCCTTATATCTCTCAAACATCAATTCTTAAGTTACAAACCGATGTGCATATCCATGGTTCATTTACATACTATAGGCTGATTCTCTGTCTGAAAATCAGTTTGTTAGAATTAGTTTACATATTCCTCTTCTTAAGATGTTGCTTCATTGTTGTAAGTCTTAGAAGTCATGGTTTGTTTGCCATGTTGTCTATGGGATCTGTACGAATTTAGAGTGTGAATTGGACTAGTAGTACTAGAGTTGACTATATTGTTGGATTCAAATTCCATCCTCAGATTTACATGACTCATTTTGATTTTAAGACTATTATAGTTTTATGTGTTGTCCTGTTGCTGCTTTGGAGTCAAATGTCTCGCTTGTCATTTTGTTTTATGAGAGTCGTTATAATTACGTTATATTATTTTGGGTCTCTTACTAATCCTTAATTTTATTTCTTTGCATGAACAATGCTCCGAGCCCATTTTGGACTCCCCATTTTGTATTCCTTGGGCCACGGAGGCCCAAACTTCATCTTTATCGAGTCAGCCTTTTTCCTAGGAGAAAGAAGTTATTCTACACGGTATACACAACAACACAATGACAAGACCCAAAGTTGCAACAGATATTTAAACGGGATAAAGGCCCAAAATTACTTCAACTCTCTTCTTTTATTTTTGTTTACATATTTGTATTTGTTTGGATGCTCACATTTTGTTTGTTATTGATTTCAATCTAATTAAATTCCCCATCATCTCAAAATCATTTATGTTATTTTCATTTTATTTTGAAAAAGTGTTTTCATTAAAAAGGTAAAAAAAAATATAATAAATAATTAAAAAAATAAAATAAAAATGTGAATTTATATTTTTAGTTCAATTTTCAAACATAGTCCATTTTCCTTCCAGTTTAATCAATTGACTTTAAAATAGTCAAGTCCAGTCAATTTTTTTTATATATAATTAATCAACCTTTTTCAAGTCAAAGATCAAAATTCTTAAAAGTTAGTCAAATTTCATAATCGTTGGGTAACCGCACGTTAGCGGCCATTTCGAGTGCATAAAACCTTCTCGAAGTGTAAATGTGAACTCGAACCTTTTCTCTGGATTTTAAAAAGATTTTTCTGTTAGGTCTTTTTTGAAATATTTTATCGGTTTCCTAATTATCCTTAAAATTAGGAGGCAACTCTGTTTTTCTTTCAGAATTTCAGAAATTGGTTTTTACTTAAGTTAATTGAGTTTTAAACTGATTTTTGAATTTTATTTTCAAAAAGCCATTTTTTCGGCATAACAATGCTTTTCTATTATGATGTGAAAGATCCTAAGTCCTATATTTCCCCCATAGAGTAAGTCATACCTACCTGTCCCTTAGTCTTTATGTGCTATGTGTTATGTGAATCTATATCCCTATGACATCCCCGTAGCGTGATTACTACATTCATGTCCCTTAAAACTATATGTTTACTATTTTGTATATGCTTCCAAACTGATGATGTGTGAATGGATGCTATGAGCCTTATTTGGGAACTATCGGGTCGTCATTCTCCATAACACTCCTAGACCCTATGTCTAGGTAGTGACACCACTAATTCATGGATGCTACATACTTCACACAATTAATAAGACTCTACTCGACATGGCATGCTAGACTCCCTTTGTCACGACCCAACCCCAGGGCCTAGACGTGACACAGCAAATGGGGAACCTGAGGGAACCCCAAACAAGCCTCTTAACATATCATTCACACATCATTGATCGCAAAAGAAAAATAACCATCAACAAGACATAATCTCTAACTTAGAATAGAGCGGGAGCCAAGAAACTTCCCGGGCTCACCCTCATGATAACAAGTGTTCAACATAAAGAAGTCTCAACATAGCAAGAGTAACTTAGATGTTGTCCTCGGACTTGAGGACTCACCGATGCTTTTCTCCGAAGTATCGAACTAGCCACATGGAGGATGATCAAATTGAACTCTGGTCCTTACATGGTAATATCATGTAGGTATAGAGAATGCGTTAGTATGTTTAAATGTACTAAGTATGTGGGGTGCAATGCAACAAAGACATAGGCCAATATATTCAAAATGCATAATCATAAGCAATGGATATATAATTTTATGGCATGCATGGTCAATTCTTGTAATAAAACATGCTTGTAAATTATTCAACTTGCATAATATATCATACATATCTGGGAAATGACCTAAACCGACATAGTTCAAGCAACTACAACTTGGACTCCGAGGCCTGACAGCTTCTCGGTCCAGGTGACCTAGCAAGACACCCCCCGGCGAAGTGTGGTCTACTTGCCAAGGCAAACAAAACATGATTAAAATGATAAAGTGCACTAGACAGACCAACCAGTATATCAAGGGTAATATATAATCCTATGGTGGCACATAGTTTAGAGACTATAGACTTTATATAAGGATCCCTTGAGTCGAACCGCTATCTTAATCCTTAATCGGTGCTAAGTCTAATCCCACGGAATACTTGGAATAATCATACTTTAATCATAACATGAATAGCTTGTAAGAACATGACTTTAGCAGCTCATAAACATGCTTGACCTCTAGTAGTGATCCTAACTTAACATGAGAGTAGATAATAATCATACATGAACACTTGCTTTAACATGAACGGCTCACAAGAGGTAAAAATCTTGAAATAGGGCACAACTTGATTCATGTAAAATTATAGAAACTTTTCATGAATTCAATACATGGTTAAAACACCTTAATTACCATGAAGTCACTTGACTTGTAAATCATTACTAGATCATCAATAACTTGAGAATTCTTATCATGTCATTTTATCAAACACACGGTGGTTCATGATATTTGTTTCAAATAATGCAATTCAAGAGTGAAATAAGATGAGTAAACTCAATCCAAATCAACTCACCAATATAGTAGTAAAATCCTCATGTAAGTACCTTGAAATCCATCACAAAGCTGATAATAGTTCATAGTTTCATAGTTCAAATCATGTATAGTCTAAATAGACAAACCAATGCATAAAATAAACTTGGAATAGATATTCATGCATAGTCAATTACCACTTGGTAAAACCCCAACATAATTTATGTTAATAAATCTATACTAATATATACTAATAGACAACACAACTTGAACACATGCAATTTTCATTAAAAAAGGTGGGGCTCCATGGGGTAAAAGGACCCATGGATAATGACCAATGTACCTTAAACCTTGAAATCCTTGAAATGAACTTGAAGTAGACTTTGAACTTGAAATGAGTCCTTGAGTTCCAAATTGAGCTTGAAATCCTTAGATTTGAATGAGTGAATTGATAGAGTCTTAGAGAGGTTTTAGAGAGGTTTTTTGTGAGTTATAGAGTTGAAAAATGGCTAAGTATGGCTGATTTCACATTTAAGTGAGTATGGAGCTATAACCCTAATGACCTTGGCTGAAATAAGAAAACCAAGGAAAATTTTACACTAGTCCGTACCACAGGCGCTACGTGGACCAGACGTAGACCACAAAATACACAATGGCGTGCCTTAGGCGTGGACAACCACTGAAAATCATAATATCAGTGAAAATTATTTTTGCTACGGGTCTTCCAAAATCTCGGTTATACCTATTTCCTACTCAATATTACCCCCTGATCGAGATTATGAAGTTGGATTTTTGAAATCACGCACGAATTTTGTGATATGAGGAAATTACGATTATGGGGCATTCAAAAACATATAAGGGGTGCTCCAATATCTCCCCCTTAGGAACATTCGTTCCTGAATGTCAAATGAACATGTGCAAGAGAAGTAATTATGAAGATTTCAGCCTGACATGAACACAATAAATGCATTTAAAAATTATTTTCAAAAATCTCATGAATGTCAAAAATCATCATAAACTTGTTACCATAAACATGAATGCATGCAAAATGACATGAGGGCTGAAACTTAAGATTGAAATCATAGATGGGAATTAAGGTATTACCTTCGGCTTGAGTAGAGTGGAAAAGATATAGGTATCACTTTTTCATGTCCGCCTTGGCTTCTCAAGTGACTTTCAACTTGTTGATTCCTCCAAAGGACCTTGACGAATGCTACATCTTTGTTTCTCAACTTCTATACTTGTTTATCCAAAATCTCCACTAGGACTTCCTCATAGGTCAAATTATCTTTCATAATACCCACAACCTCTAAAGGCACTATAGCACTTGGGTCACCCACACACTTCCTCAACGTGGACATTTGGAAGATCGGATGAACCCTGTTCATCTCCATAGGCAACTCCAACTCATATGCAACCTTACCAACTTTCCTCAAAACTCTATAAGGACCCACAAACCTTGGGCTCAACTTCCCATTCTTGGAAAACTAGACCACACCCTTCATGGGTGAGACGTTCAAGTAAACCCAATCACCAACATCAAACTCAAGATCTCTTCTCCTCACATCAGAGTAGGACTTTTGTCTACTTTGGTCTATTTTCAATCTCTCCCTTATCAACCTCACCTTCTCCAAGGATTCCATAACAAAATATGGACCAAGCAATGCCATCTCCACCACATCAAACCACCCAAGTGGGGATCTACAACACCTACCATATAAAGCTTCAAAGGGAGCCATGCAAATGCTTGAATTGTAGCTATTGTTGTAAGAAAACTCAATAAGTGGAAGATGTTCATCCTAACTACCTTAAACTCCAAAACACAAGCGCTAAGTATATCCTTAAGAGTTTGGATAGACCTTTCGGCTTGGCCATCCATTTGAGAATGAAAAGTCGTGCTAAGCTTGACCTTGGTAACAAGATCTCTTTGGAAGGACCTCCAAAAGTGAGAAGTGAATTAAGCACCATGATGTAAAATGATAGACAAGGGTACCCCATGCAATCTAACTAACTTATGAATATAGAACTTGGCATAATCTTCGGCACCGTAAATGGTTTCGACCGGTAGAAAGTGTGCCGACTTTGTCATTCTTTCCATACCAACCCAAATAGAGTCAAAGTGTATCCTAGTATTAGGCAACCTAACCACAAAATCCATGTTGATCTCTTCCCACTTCTAAGTAGGAAACTCTATAGCCTGGGCTAGGCTACCCAACCTTTGATGTTCGGGTTTTACTTGTTGATAATTGTGATATATGGATGCAAACTTGGCAATATTCCTCTTCATACCACCCCACTAATACACCTCCCTCAAGTCTCTATACATCTTTGTGGAATCGAGGTGAATAGAATAGGATGAATTATGAGCCTCCTTAAAAATCAACTCCCTTAATGCATCAACATTAGGAACACACAACCTACCTTGGTACCTAAGAGCACCATCTCCCCCTTGGGAGAAAACCTCCACTTTACCATCCTTCACCAAGGCCTTCAAATATAGCAAGGTGGGTCAAGGTGTTGTTTTGACTTGACTTCCTCAATCTAAGAAGAATTAGAACCCTCTACAACCACTATTCCACCATTTTCAACGTCATCCAAGCTAACCCCCAACCTAGCCAACCAGTGAACTTCTCTGGCTACATCTTTGCCACTTATCAATATGAGATAGACTACCCATAGACACTCTACTTAGACATAGGCCATAACATTAGATTTACCAGGGTGATAATGCTCACTCATGTGAAGGAGCTCTAACCACCTTCATTGTCTCAAGTTAAGATCTTTTTAGGTGAACACACATTGGAGAATTTCATATTCAGTAAACATATCAACATGAACCCATACAAGTAGTGATGCCAAATTTTCAAAACAAACACCATCGCCGCCAGTTCAAGATCGTGGGTGGAATAATTTCACTCATGCACCTTAAGTTTCCTAGAGGCATATGCTATCACCTTGCCATTTTGCATCAAAACACACCCCAAACCAATTCTTGAGGGCTAACAAGAAACCACTAACCCTTCTAACACTTCCAATAGAGTCATGATAGCAGCGGAGATAAGCTTGTCTTTCAGAGTTTGAAAACTCTTTTAACATTCATTGACTCAAACGAAATTTTCCTTCTTTGGGTCAACTTTGTCGTAGGGGAAGCAATAGAAGATAACTCATTCACAAACCTCTGGTAGTAACTCGTCAAACCCAAGAAACTCCTAATATCCGACGGAGTCAAAGGTCTAGGCCAATTTCTTATCACCTTTGTCTTCTTAGGATCCACCATAATACCATCACCCAACACCAGATACCTTAGAAAGGCAACCTCTTTTAACCAAAATTCACACTTTTTATATTTAGCAAACAACCTCTTATCCCTCAAGATTTACAACACCACCCTCAACTAATTCATATGATCTTCCTCACTCTGAGAATAAATCAATATATAATCAATAAAGACAACCACAAACATATCAAGGTGGGGTTTAAAGACCCTATTCATGATATCCATAAATATAGTCAGTGCATTAGCCATCCTAAGAGACACTACCACAAATTCAAAGTGCCCATACCTAGTTCGAAAAGCCATCTTGGGAATATCACACTCCCTCACCTTCACTTGGTGGTATCCGGACCGATGATCAATCTTAGAAAAGTGACTATCCCTTTGTAGTTGATCAAAGAGGTCATCAATCCTTGATAAATGATACTTATTCTTTATGGTAACTATATTAAGTTGTCAGTAATCAATGCACATTCTAAAGGAACCGTCCATTTTTTTAACAAACAACATCGGTGCACCCCAAGGTGACTTACTAGGCCTCATGGAACCCTTCTCCAACAAATCCCTCAATTGATCTTTCAACTCCTTCAATTCCGTTGAGGCCATATGTTAAAGGGGAATGGAAATGGGTTGTAAATCGAGAAGGAGGTCTATACCAAAGTCTATTTCCCTTTTAGGAGGAACACTAGGAAGCTCATCAGGAAAGATATCAAGAAACTCATTGACCATCGAAACTGACTCAATAGGATGGAGTTTAGACTCAACATCCCTAACCCTCACAAGATGATAAAGGCAACCCTTAGAAATCAACTTTTGGGATCTTAGACAAGAAATGAGTCTACCCTTGACCACCATATTACGACTTCTCCACTCAAGGACGGGCTCATTAGGAAATTGGAATTTAACCTTATAGGTTCTACAATCAATAGAAACATGATATACATGTAACCAATCCATCCCAAGAATAATATCAAAATCCACCATGTCTAATTCACCAAAATCATAAAGCAAGACTTTTAGCAATATGGACATAAGACAATCTCTATAGACTCTTTCAGCAATAATGGACTCGCCAATAGGGTAGACACTTCATAAGGTTCACATAATAATTCGGGACTCACATGAAGCTTTTTGGCAACAAAAGTAGTAATGAAAGAAAGAGTGGCACCCCGATCTATAAATGCATATACATCGTAATAAAAAACCTTTGACACACTGGCAACAACATCAGGCAAATCCTCCACTCTTGCATTCTTTAGAGAGCATAGAAGTTACTTTGCCTTGGAGCACCCCCTTATTGGCCTCCCTTTGCGTTTTAACCTGCATTAGCACCTTGGCCTTGAGGATGACCATCTCTTCCTTTGTTTTAAGCATGAGGACAATCAATAACATTGTGACCCATTTCACCACAACCAACAAAAGCGCTAGAATTTTTCAAACATGGATCACCATGGTTTCTCCCACACTTTTGGCACATAGGGTGTGTCATCCCACCATTTCCACCTTGGAATCTTGGGTTATTATTAGCAAATACCTTGTTAGGATTATTCCTTGGAACTTATGGCCTTGAGGAAATCGACCACCCTTAGAAGCTTGGAACCCACCTTTAAATTGAGCCCTCTTGGACTCCCCACTTCTTCTCTTTCTAAGTATTTCCCCCTCTAGTTATTCGACATATGTCATCAACTGAGACAAATTCATCTCACTCACTAGCATGGCAATACAACACTCGTCATTAACTAAGTCAGACACTCCCGACACAAATTTGTTCATTCTATCTCTAGGGTCGACCACCAAATATGGAGCATACTTGGAAAGCTTGTTGAACTTGAGGGTATACTCCTTCACACTCTTGGAACGTTGCTTGAGGTTCATAAACTCCATCATCTTAGCCCCTCTTAGCTCGATAGGAAAGAACCATTGAGTAATATGGCTTTGAACTCCAAAGAATAGCACCATCATCTCTCCTCTCTAATTTCCATTTAGTAAACCAAATTTAGGCCACAACTTTAAGTTGGTAGGCTGCTAACTCCACTTTCTCCTATGAATTGACCCCCATGATAGATAGCAACTTATACACTTCATCGACGAACTCTTGGGGATCCTCTTCCGCCTTGGACCCATGGAACTCCGATTGATTCATTCTTGTGAAATCCCCCACACTTGAGGCTAGACTAGGCGCGTGAGGGGCTTGGCCCCTTGTTTCATTTTGTTGGTCATAGCATGGGACAACATTGTGATAGCATCCCAAAACTCTTCCTAGGCTACCCCTCCATTTTGAGGATCTTGTGGAGGGGAAGGGGCCGGTTGCTCCTCGGGAGTACAGGCTCTTCTTAGCTTCCTCTTTGCATCAGACTGATCTAGAAGAAGCAAGAGCATTCGTGTCACAACCCAAGCCTAGGGTCTAGATGTGATATGGCGAATGGGGAACCCAAATGGACCCCAATCAAGTCTCTTCACTTGCCATTACGCATCATCGATCGCGAAAGCATTTAGAAGACATAAAGTAACATAAAGCAGTAATTGGGCTAAGGGAAAGCTTACTTAAACATCATAATCAAGAGGAAAGAGTAAATCTCATAAAATAAATGCATAATTTATCCATTAAATACCTCTAAATACATAGATAGAGCGGGGCCCAAGATAAAGCTACTGGGCTGACCCTATAGTCAATAGAACAGAAGAAAGTGTCTAAATACATAGATAATGGCAACATAGACTAAGGTCACCAAAGTGGAGGACTCACCAACTAGCTTTGAGTAGTGCCGATCTAGCCACGTGGAGGAGGAGGATGATCAACTTGAGCACCAGTTTCAACATGGTGATATCATGTAGGCAAGAATATGTGTTAGTATGTTTGAATGTACTAAGTATGTGGGATGCAACACAACAAGAGATAAGCTTCATACTCAACATGTATAATAATAGACAATAGGCATGATATAGTAATATGACATGTATAATTAATGCATAGGTAAAACATGCTTAAATAACTCATGCTCATATAAGATATCATATGTGAAGAATAGACCAAGCTAGATTTCCAACCTTGGTTGGTTGATGATGGTCACATCCCATCATCCTAGGTGGTGTGGTACGAACCCTTCACATGGTTGATGATGGTCACATCCCAACATCCTAGGTGGTAAAGTACAAACCCCTCACAAGGTTGATGAGTACAAGCCTCACCTCAGTTGATGATGGTCACACCACAATCATCCTAGCTGGCGAAGAACAAACCCTCACATGGTTGATGATTACAAACCCCCACCTTGGTTGAGTATGGTCTAATGCAATACTTTATTTAGAATCAATCATGTCCATAAGCTCATTTCATCATCATATAATCAATCATATCATATCTCATGCTTTGTACTTCATTTCCATAAAAAACCCTAGCCGAACATTTTATCAAACACTTTGGGGTGTGTAATGGGGGTAAAAGACCATGCAACTTATTAGATGAATTCATGCAAGGAATTCTGCAGTAAAGCCATCAATCAACACCTTACAACACTCCCAAGACATTCACATCAAAATTCCTCATCAAACCCAACATTATATCCAAGATTTAGAGCTCAAAATATGCTAAACAACCATATATTCATGAACTAAAATCACTGTACAGTAAATTTCTCAATATACAAGACCCACATGTAAAATATTAGTAAAAAGGACACTTAGTCACCTTAGGTGAAAGGACCCAATGGTTCAACACCACATACCTTTTCTTTGGAGAAGTTCTTGGTGAATTTTGAAAATGGAGGCTTGAAGCTTGAAGAAAATCATTAGTTCCGGATGAGGATTTTGAGTCTTGAATTTTTGAGTAAAAATATGGCTAAGTATTTTAGGGAGTATTCGGAAATGTTTAAGATGATATAAGGGTGAAATATGGCTAAGTATAGACAAAAACACGTTTGGAAAAACTTGGGCCCAACACTTAGAATATTTGAACTGCACAGCAAAAATACTACCAAGGGAAAGTATACCTCTCCGCATTGCGAAGTGGACACGGAGGAAAAATTGTACATGTGCGCACTCTTGGTACATCGCGCCAGGGTCGCAAATTGCACTCTAGAATTCATCACTTAAAAATTTATAATTGCTAATCTTTCCCTCTTAAATCGAGGTGAGACCTTTTTCACCTAATTTTGACCCCTGATCACAAATATGAAGTCCGATTTTGAAATAATAAACAGATTTTAAGATATACGAAAATTAAAATTTTGGGCATTCCAAGGCCATTCTGGGGCACTTTTTTGGGTTGTTACAATATCTCCCCCTTCGGAACATTCTTCCCCGAATGTAAAAGAGACGTACAAGACAAGAGTGATCATGAGAAAATCTGCCCCAACACAAACACAACTTAACATGTAAAACACCATTTTCAAATTCTCAACGTAAGTGTAAAATAATTATAAGTTTACCAACTTAAACATGAATGCATATGAATGACATAGGGGCTGAAACGTAAGACTTGAGATCACATGTGAGACTTAGGATTAGTACCTTAGGCTTGAGTGGAGTGGAAAAGATGAGGATACCACTTTTGCATGTCTGCTTCGACCTCCCATGTAGCACTTTCAACTTGTTGGGTCCTCCAAAGGACCTTAACAGATGCCACCTCTTTGTTCCTCAATCTCTTTACTTGCCTATCGAAGATCTGAACCAGAACCTCCTAGTAGGTCAATATATCCCCCACAACATCAAGAGGCACAATGGCAATAGGATCACCAAAACATTTTCTTAACATAGAGACATGGAACACAGGATGAACCAAATTCATTTCACTAGACAACTTCAACTCATAAGCTACCTTGCCAACCCTCTCTATCACCTCATAAGGACCAACATACCTTGGGGTCAACATCCTATTTTTACCAAAACGGACCAAATCTTTCATTGGAGAAACCTTCAAATAGACCCAATCACCCACTTGGAACTCTAGGTCTTTCCTATATACATCGGCATAGGATTTTTGACAACTTTGGGCCATTCTCAACTTTTTCCTAATCATCTTAACCTTATCAAGAGCCTCCATAATAAGATTCGGCCCCAATAAAGCCACTTCTCCAACCTTAAACCAACCCACCAGTGATATACAACGTCTCCCACAAAGAGCCTCAAAAAGAGCCATACCGATGCTAGAGTGATAGCTATTGTTGTAGGTGAACTCAATCGATGGAAGATGATCATCCCAACTACCTTTAAGCTCCAATACATAAGACCTAAGCATATCCTCATGTTTTTGAATTGTCCTTTTAACTTGGCCATCCATTGGAGTGTGGAAGGTCGTTCTAAGGTGAACTTTGGTACCAACACCCCTTTGAAAAGACTTCCAAAAGTGTGAAGTAAATTGTGCACCATTATCCGATATATAGATAAAGGATCCCTATGGAAGCTCACTAACTCATGGATGTACAAGCTTGCACACTCTTCATCCCCATACGTAATCTTGACCGGTAGAAAGTGAGATGATTTCGTCATCCCATCAAACACCACCCATATGGAATCAAAACCTTTTCTAGTCTTGGGCAACCCAACCACAAAATCCACATTAATCACCTCCCACTTCCAAGTAGGAATCTCTTTGTCTTTGGTTAGGCCACCTGGCCTTTAATGTTCAGCTTTGACTTGTTGACAACTACGACAATCAGAAACAAATTTGGCAATGTCCCTCTTCATGCCTCCCCAACAGTACACATCTTTCAAGTCTCTATGCATCTTGGTGGAACCGGGGTGGATAGAATAAGGAGAATTGTGGGCCTCATCAAGAATTCTCTCCCTCAAACCGTCAACACGTGGCATACACAACCTATCTTAGTATCTAAGTTCCCCATCATCCCCCGGTAGAAAACCTCCATTTTTTCCTCTTTCACCAAGGCCTTCAATTTAAGCAAAGAGGAGTCTAGATCTTGTTTTACTATCACCTCATCAACCAAACAAGATTTAGAACCATCGACAACAACAATTCCATTACCTACATCTTCCAACCTCACCCCAACTATAGCCAATCTATGCACCTCTCTAGCCGTCTTCCTATCACGACCATCCATATGAGCTAGGCTACCCATGAACACCTGACTCAAAGTATCCGCCACAACATTAGCCTTGTTGGGATGGTAATGCATACTCATGTCATAGTTCTTAAGGAGTTCTATCCACCTTGTTAGTCTCAAGTTGAGATCTTTTTGAATGAAGACATATTAAAGGCTCTGATGATCGGCGAAGACATCAACATGCACCCCATACACATAATGATGCCATATCTTCAATGCAAACACCACAATGGCTAGTTCAAGATCATGGGTAAGGTAGTTCTTTTCATGCACTTTGAGTTTCATAGAAGTATAGGCTATGACCTTACCTTTTTGCATTAGTACACAACCCAAACCAACTCTAGATGCATCACAATAAATAAAAAAACCCTCAAATCCATCCTGTAGTGATAATATAGGTGCGGACACAAGTCTATCTTTCAATATTTGGAAGCTTTTCTCACATTCATTGGTCCACACAAACTTAACTTTCTTTTGAGTCAATTTTGTAATAGGAGAAGCAATAGAGGAGAACCCATTCACAAACCTTCCATAGTAACCCGCAAGGCCCAAGAAACTCTTAATATCCGATGGAGTCAATGGTCTAGGCCAATTCCTAATAACATCGGTCTTCTTAAGGTCCACTTTAATGCCATCCCCCAACACCACATGACCCAAGAAAGAAACTTCCTTCAACCAAAAGTCACACTTGTCATAATTAGCATTCAATCTCTCCTCCCTCAATCTTTGCAACACAATCCTCAAATGACCCATATGCTCTTCCCCACTATCTAAATAGATCAAAATATCATCAATGAAGACAACAACAAAGGAATCAAGGTAGGGTTTAACGACCCTATTCGTTAGGTCCATGAAGATGGCTGGTGCATTAGTCAACCCAAAGACATCATCACAAATTTATAGTGCCCATATCTAGTCCAAAGGGCTGTCTTAGCGACATCACACCCCATCACCCTCACTTGATGGTACCTAGACCGAAGATCAATCTTAGAGAAAAAGCTATCCCCTTGCAATTGATCAAATGAGTCATCAATTCTCAGAAGAGGATACTTATTCTTTATAGTGGCCCTATTGAGTTGTCGGTAGTCAATGTACATTCTAAGTGACCCACTTTTCTTCTTTACAAACAATACCGGTGCACCCCAAGGTGATTGGATAATTCTAATAAATCCCTTCTCCAACAAATCTTTCAATTGTTCATTTAACTCCTTCCACTCCGCTGGGGCCATCCGGCAAAGGGGAATGGAGATAGTTTGAGTATTGGGAAAGAGATTTGTGCTAAAATCTATCTCCCTTTCGGGAGGGACACCAGGAAGGCCATTTGGGAAGACATCAACAAACTCAGTTACAATTGGAACTGACTCAACGAAAGATATCTTAGATTCCACATCTTTAACTCTCACAAGATCATGCAAACACCTCCTTGAAAATCAACCTATGGGCTTTAATGCATAAGATGAACCTGCCCTTTACTACCACATCATCACTTTCCAACTTAAGGATGGGTTCATTTGGAAATTGAATCTTGACCCTAGGGGTTCTACAATCAATAGAAGCATAGTATGCATGCAACCAATACATCCTAAAAATAACAGCAAAATCAATTATATATAATTCAACAGGATCACAAGGTAAGATTTTATGCAAGATGCAAACTGGATAATTTCTATATACCTTCCTAGCAACAATGGATGCACAAATAGGGGTAGACACCTCATATGACTCATGTAACAATTCCGACTCAACATGGAACATTTTAGCAACAAAGGGGGTAACAAAGGAAAGTGTGGAACCCGGATCAATTAAAGCATAGACACCAAGATCAAACTTTTTCAACATATCGGTAACAACATTGGGGACCTCACCAACCCTTGCCTCCCATGTAGAGCATAATTGGTTGTGCCTTGGGGCACCACCTTGAGGACCACCTCTACCCAATGGAATCGCATCTGCACCCCGAATTTTTCCATGGTTTCTTGGACAATCAACCATCTTGTGACCAAGCTCCCCACATTAAAAACATGCATTAGAACCCTTCAAACATAGACCTCCATGCTTCCTTCCACATCCAGGATACACACCTATAGGAGCCACACCACAACACCCTGAGTCCTACGGAATTCATTGGCAAACCCCCTATTAGTAGCATGAGAAGGCCCTTGGCCTTGGTGAAATCTAGCACCTTTTTGGAATTGCCCTCAAAACAGGCCCTCTTGGCCTCATGGGCCCTCCTTTTCTTCAATTTTTTTCTTCCATTTACTCAGTATATGACATCAACCGAGACAAGTCTATGTCACCAATAAGCAAGGCGGACCGACATTTTTCACTTACCAAGTTGGAGACCCCCATAATAAACTTATTCATCCTTGACCTAGGATCGGTCACCAAGTGAGGAGCATACTTTGAAAGTTGATTAAATTTGAGGGCATATTCCCTCACACTCATAGCACCTCATTTCAATTTTATACACTCTACCAACTTTGTTTCCCTAAGCTCAAGAGGGAAGAACCGATTAAGGAAGGCCAATTTGAACTCCTCCCAAAGCACCATATTACCAACCCCCTTCTCACCCTTCAATTACTCGTACCAAATTTAGGCTACCCCTTTGAGTTGGTATGCCGCCAACTCTGCCTTTTCATTCGGCCCAACACCCATGATACTCAAGATTTTGTAGATCTTATTAACGAACTCTTGTGGATGTTCATCCACCTTTGACCTATGGAAAACTGGAGGACTCATTCTCATGAAGTCTCTTACCCTAGCTCCCGGGGTAGTAGCATGAAGGGCTTGGTCCCCTTGTTAGACTTGGTTGGCCACCACTTTGGCAAGTATAGTAAGAGCATCCCTGAGCTCACCATTATTAGGTTGCACCTTGGGAGTTTGGGCACGTCTTCCTCTAGTGTTTGGTATGATCTAGCATAGCAAAAAATAATCATTAGGGGTAGAGGGGGGAAATTTATCACAACTCTATAGCACGAGTTAGAACATGAAGAAGGGAAATATTTCATAAAATGCCTCAAAGCCTCCTATTCATAGTAATGGCATGCTTCACAACCATGAATAGGACTCTAATCGATGTGGTGTATTGGACTCCGAGGATCTATCAACCTAGTGCTCAGATACCAAGTTTGTCACAACTAAAGACTAGGGCGTAGACGTGACGCGATGAATGGGGAAGCCAAAGGGACTCCAATCAAGCCTCTTCACTTGTCATTATACATCATCAGTTGCGGAAGCATTTGAAAGACATAAAGTAAGATAAAGAGGCAATGGCGCTAAAGGAAAGCTTGCTTAAACATCATAATCAAAGGGCAAGATTAAAGCTCATAACATAAATAAATAACTTGTCCAACAAACACCTCTAAATACAAGGATAGATCGGGGGCCAAGACAAAGCTACCGGGCTCACCCTCATATTCAATAGAACATAAGAAAATGTCTCAATACATAGATAATGGCAACATAGACTAAGGTCCTTAGAGTAGAGGACTCACCAACTAGCTTTGAGTAGGACCGATCTAGCCACGTGGAGGAGGAGGATAATCAATTTCAGCACTGGTTCCTACATGGTGATATTATGTAGGTAAGAATATGCATTAGTACGTTTGAATGCACTAAGTATGAGTGATGCAATGCAACGAGACATAAGTTTCATAATCAACATGCATAACAATAAACAATAGGCGTGATATAGCAATATGACATGTATGATTAATGTATAGGAAAAACATGCTTAAATAACTCATGCTCAAATAAGATATCATATGTGAAGAATAGACCAAGCTAGATTTCCAACCTTCGTTGGTTGATGATGGTCACACCCAATTATCCTAGGTGGTGTGGTACAAATCCCTCACATGGTTGATGATGGTCACACCCTATCATCCTAGATGGCAAAGTACAAACCACTTGCATTGTTGATGAGTACAAAACCCCCAACTTAGTTGATGATAGTCACACCCCAATCATCCTAGGTGGCGAAGTACAAACCCCTCACATCGTCGATGAGTACAAGCCCCCACCTCGGTTCAGTATGGTATAATGCCACAGTTTATATAGAATTCATCATGTTCATAAGCTCATTTCATCATCATACAATCAATCATATCATATCTCATGCTTTTGACCTTCATTTCCACAAGAAACCCTAGCCGGATATTTTATCAAACACTAGAGGGGTGTGTAATGGGGGTAAAATACCATGCAATTTAGAGATGGAATCATCCAAGAAAATATGTAGTAAAACCATCAATAAAAATCTTGAAACACCCCTATGACATTTACTTCAAAACCCCTCATAAAATCCAAGATTATATCCAAGATTTAGAGCTCAAAATATGCTAAAATAACCATACTTTCACAAACTAAAATCATATGCAGTAATTTCTCAATATACAAGACCCACATGTAACATCATCTTTAAATCATGCAATATTAGTAAAAAGGATACTCGGGAACCACGGATGAAAGGACCCAATGGTTCAACACCACATAGCTTAGCTTTGGAGAAGTTCTTGGCGAAGTTTGAAAATGAAGGCTTGAAGCTTGAAGAAAATTCTTAGTTCCGGATGAGGGTTTTCAGTCTTTAATTGTGGAGTGAAAATATGTCTAAGTGTTTTTGGGAGTGTTGGGAAATGTTTAGGATGATATAGGGGTGAAATTTAGCTTAGATAAAAATACGTTTGGGAAAACTTGGTCACAACACTTAGAATATTTGGACCATACAGGAAAAACACTGCCAGGGAAAATACACCTCTCCACGTCGTGGAGAGAACGTGGAGAAAAAATTGTACATGAGCGCACTGTTGGCGCGTCGCGCCAGGGGCGCAGATCGCTCTCTGTTATTCATCACTTGAAAATTTATAATTGCTAATGTTTCGCCCTTAAATCGAGACTATACCCTTTTTCACTTAATTTTGACCCCTTGATCACAAATATGAAGTCAGATTTTCGAAATAGCTAACGAATTCTAAGATGTATTGAAATTAAAATTTTGGGCATTTTGAGGCACGTTTTGGGGCACTTTTTGGGGTCGTTACAATTCCTTAGGAGAAAAGCCTTATATTTACATTGAAAGCATGATATATACCTTGAAGAAGTGAAATATTTCCTAAAACGCCTCGTAGCCTCCCATTCATAGCTATGGCGCGCTTCACAACTATGAATAAGACTCCAATCAATGTTGTGTGTTGGATTTCTGAGGCTCATTAACAACCTAGTACTTTGATACCAAGTTTGTTACGATCGAAGCCTAGGGCCTAAACATGACACGGCTAATGGGGAACTCAAGGTTAACCCAAACAAGCCTCATAGCATATCGTTCACAAATCCTCGATCGCGGAAGCAAAATAAGCATCAACATGACACAAAAAAGGGAAGCAAGGCTAGGGGAAATCTTTTATATTCATAAAAGCATAAAGGAGTGAAGCTCATAGCATAAAAGTAACGTAGTATACAACAACACCTCTAACCTAGAATGGCGCAGGGGCCAAGACACTTCCCGAGCTCACTCACATGATAAACTGTTCTACATGAAGAATTCTTAACATTGCAAGAGTAACTTAGATATAGTCCTCGGACTTGAGGACTCACCGATGCTTTTCTCTGAATTACCAAACTAGTCATGTGGAGGATGATAAAAAGGAGCTTCGCTCCCTACAGGGTAATGTCATATAGGCATAGAGTATACGTTAGTATGTTTGGATGTACTAAGTATGTGGGGTGCAATGCAATAATCATAAGACAATATATTCAAAATGCATAATCATAAGCAGTAGATATATAATCTCAATATGGCATACATGATCGATGCTTATAACAAAATATGCTTGCAAATCATTCGATATGAATAATATATCATACATATGTGGGAAGAGCCGATAATTGACATAGACCAAGCAGCTATAACTTGGACTCTGAGGCCTGACACTCCTCGATTCAGGTGACCGGGCATGACACCCCCTGACAAAGTGTGGTCTACTTGCCAAGGCAAACGAAACATGACAAATATGGAATAGTGCACTAGAAAGATCCACTAGTATAGTAAGGTTACTATAAAATCCTATGGTGGCACATAGTTTAGAGACTAAAGACTTTATACAAGGACCACTTGAGTCGAGCTTCCATCTTAAGCCTCAATTGGTGCTAAGTCTAATCCCATGAAATACTTGAAATAATCATACTTTAATCATAACATAAATAGCTTGTAAGAACAGGACTTGAGTATCTCATAAACATGCTTGACCTCTAGTAGTGAGCCTAACTTGAACATAAGAGGAGATAATAATCATACATGAATCCTCGCTTTAACATGAATAACTCACAAGAGGTACAAATCTTGAAATAGGGCACAACTTGATTCTTGTAAAATTATAGGTACTTTTCATGAATTCAATTCATGCTTGAAAGCCCTTAATCATCGTGAAGTCAATTCACTTGTAGATCAAGTAATAGATCATCAATAACTTGAGAATTCTTGTCATGTCATTTTATCAAACATATGGTGGGTTCATGATACTTGTTTCAAATTATGTAATTCAAGAGTGAAATAAGATGAGTAAACTCAATGCAAATAAACCCACTAATATAGTAGTAAAACCCTCATGCATGGTACCTTGAATGTAGCGACCCTATCCTAGGGCCTAGACGTGACCAGCAAATGGGGAACCCGAAGGAACCCCAAACAAGCCTCATTGCATATCATTGCAGATCCTTGGTTGCAGAAGCAATTAAAATGACAATAAGAGATAAGCATAAGCAAGGAAATTGGGGATAAGGCTAAACTTCAATATCATAACATCAAGAAATAAGAGAGTCAAGGCTCATAGCATAGATACATGACATGTCCAACAACACCTATACTGCATAGATAAGAGCGGGGGCCACGATAAACGCTCGGGCTCACGCTCATTGCCAATACATAAATAAAGGTAAGATAGTCTTAGCACATAACAAGAGATCATAAGCAACATCCTCGAAATAGGGGACTCACCAATAAGCTTGAGAGACAATCGTACTAGCCATGTGCAGGAGGAGGAGGATCAAGCGGTGCACCAGCTCCTACATGGTGATATCATGTAGGCATAGAGTATGCATTAGTACATTATAATGTACTAAATATGTAGGATGCAATGCAATAAATGATGGTAACATAACCAAAATGCATAAGTATAGCAATATGACATGCATGGAAGATGTTCGTAGTAAGTCATGCTTATATGGATCATAAAATAAGTGTAAGTGTTGACCAGTCTTAGTGAAATACATGACCTACCACCTATTTGGAGAGGCGCATGAGGTACGAACCCTTTCATGAGCTTGATGGAGTACAAACCCCCCAACAAGGTTGATGGAGTACAAACCTCCTAACAAGGTTGATGGGTATAAACCCCCAAAAAGGTTTGTGGGTACCAACCCCCAACAAGGTTACTCGGGCCTACCACCCCTCAAGCTAGGTGATCGAGATACCAACCCCTCAATAAGGCTACCCGAGCCTACAACCCCCCGAGCTAGGCTTGGTCATCCCAACACTACAGAGATAATGTCGTATATAAATATATATACACTGCTTTCATTATCATATAGATACACTGCTTTTCATCATCATTTCATCATCATTCCATCATCATTCCATTATTATTTCATCATCATTTCATCATCATATAGTCATTCAACTCATAAGACATGTGTAGGACCTTCAATTCGTTAAGAAACTATAACCGGATATTTTATCAAACACTTAGAAGGTGTGTAGTTCTAGTGTAAAACTATGCAACTCAAAAGTGTTATTATGCTAGAAAATTAAATGTAAAACCATCAATAGATACTTGGTAACACCTTCAAGCAATTTACATAAAAACCCTTCATCGAATCTCACATTAGATCTTAGACGCATAGTCTAAGACACAGTAAAACAGTCACAATTTCACAGATCCCAACATAGTGTGCAGTGAATTTTTTAATAAGTAAGACCCATGAGTAAATTAACTTTAAATCATGCAATTTAGAGTAAAATGGAGCTTGGGTATAATGGGTAAAAGAAACCTATATAACTTTGCTTTGGAGATGAACTTGATGATGATTGAAAATGGAGACTTGAAGCTTGAGAGAATATCCTCAGATCAGGATGAATTTTGAGACTTGAATTTTGGGAGGGATAGCACCACCTTTCACAACATTATCTTGAGCCTTGGGGTTGGCTCCTTATTCCTTGTCAAGCCTTGGTGAAGTACCTTTTGAAGACCCTTGGCCTTGTTGGAATTAGCCACCACTGGATTTACCATAGTTAATTTGAGGGAATACTCCCTCACACTCATCCTTCCTTGCCTTATGTTCATGAATTCCATCACCTTAGCCTCCCTTAGCTCGAGAAAGAAAAAACAATCAAGAAAATCAGCATTAAACATTGCCCAATCAATAACACCTACTTTAACTCTCTCAAACTTCCATTGAGTGAACTAAACTTGAGCAACTCTCTTGCAACCAATTCGACTTTCTCCTCGGAAGACACACCAATGACCTCCACCACCTGGTACACCTCATCAATGAACTTTTGTGGATCCTCATCCACCTTTGAACCATGAAACTCCAAGCAATTCATCCTAGTAAAATACTTAATGCTTGAAACTGAAGTAGCAGTCTTTGGGGAAGCAACAGATTAAGCCAACTCACTGATTGCAGTTTTATACTCGTCATTAGTCACTTGGTCCGCTTGAGGGACTTGGGGAGCTTAAGATGCATCATCCACATTAGCATCATTTCCCTATAGCATTGAAGCACGTCATGGAGCTATTTTTGAAAGCACCAAGGGACAAATATTAGGATATAGAAGCTTTAGAGGTATAATATAGAGTTCAAAAGAAGTGAACTTTTCCTAAGACGTTTCATAGCCTTTTATTCATGGATGTGGCATGCTTCACACCAATGAACAAGACTCTACTCGGTGTGGTATGTTGGACTCCCTGAGATTCTTTCAAATCTTGTGCTATGATACCATTTTTGTCACGATTCGAACCTAGGGCCTAGCTATGACACAACGAAAGTGACATCCGAAGGCATCATATCCAAGGATCGTGTTCATATCATAAGCATTCATAAGGTAAAATTGCAAACACAAGAGATTAAGCAAGAATAAATGTATATAAGTAAGAGTATTAAAGTACATCATATCCATTTCTCCAATTCATGCCTCCACATCATAGATCTTGGCGCAGTCTCGCACATAGCTCACTAGCTCACCCTCAAGATATGCATCAAAAGTAAGTGATAGAGTGTCAACTTAAAAGATATGGAAAGAATCATAAGGGCTTGTTCTCAAAGCATAACCGACATACGAGGGAATAAGACCATAACTGACATTCATAAGACAAAGTGGACTATTACATGGAATCCTAATGTTCACTCTTCAACGAGCTAAGAGGAGTCTACTTTACCAAAATAAACTCGATCGTCACCTATACGCTCCATCCTAGAACAGTGACAGCCATCACTTGACCCTCCTTTTAAGCTCTATCCTAGCATGGTGAGTTGTTCATCATTAAGATAATTCGATGCAATATCACACCTTTAAGGCATAAACATAAACATCATTCCTATGGTGGCACATAGTTATAGGACCATGGCATCTACCAAAGTCATCTCGATGCTAAGTAATATCCCACAGAATATATAAAACTGGTATTTTCATAGCTTTGAACATAGTTCATACTTCATTAAAAATCACACTTTCATAATCAAAAATTAATCATCATAGCTTTCATGAAAATATCATGTCTTAAGAATACTCTATTTACTTGCTTTCATCATAGTGTGGCTAGACATTCCAACGTTAGCATCATCATAAATATTCTAGTTTTCATCAGCTACTTTCTCATAGAATTATCATAGTCATCATATTATCATCATCAATTTAAAACATGCTTTTCGTACTTGAGATCATAATCATAGAAATACATGGCATTATCCTAGGAGACTAGATCTTAGTGTGGGCTCATCGACATTTAAGTCAAAATCATGCAATTGAGTAGGATTCTTAGAGAAAACATATAATTAAAGTCAAATTAGACCATTAACAGAGGAACCCACATCAAATGGTTAATTCGTAATCATGTATATGTGCAAATTGTATACATTTGTTTGAAAAGCACATACATCATGAAATTCATCAAAATTTATGTATATTTAGTCATAATCATAATTTAGGAATCATAATTCATGCATTAGGAATCATAGCTTAAACCCCATAAGAAATTATCATAAATTTTCATAAAAATGAGGGTTTTGGATTGGGCTTAATGAATAAAATTAATCCATGAATAAACCCTACATACCTCAGGTAGAATCCTTAGAGTTAAAGAAGAAAATCTGGAAAAACTTTGGTCAATCCTTCAAGTGTTAGCTTCAATGGAACCCTTGGTTTAGAGTGAAAATTATTTAGAACCCTTGGTTTATAGTGAAAATTATTTAGAACCCTTTAGAGAAACTGGGAATTAAACTCTTTGAATGAGTTAGAAATAGGACATTTAGAAGTTAAGTCAGTTAAGGTAGTTAGGTCACAAAAATGACATAGTTTAGGACTTAGAAGGATTAGAAAAGTCAAAAACATCCTTTATTAAAAATTGCCCGAGTTGTCCACGAAACCCCTTCTACGGGCTGTGGAATGACATAGGGGTCGTATCTTGCCTAGTTGGTCAAGGTGTCACAATAGCTGAGCCATTTGGATTGCATCTTGTGATCTACAAACATGTAGTACAACTCGTAGGTAAATCTATGGACCGTAGAACCCTTTTGGTTCTTCAGGGCCTCCACCTACGAAACCTACTTATGGGCTGTGGGAGAACATATGGGCTCGTGTGCTAATTTGTAAGTCAACTTCTAGAAATTAGTTAATTTTCCATTTTCACTAGGAACTTTTCATGATACCACCTACAATCCATAGATCCTTTTATAGTCCGTAAATAGGTTCATAAGTTCTAACAATCAGTAAATGTTTTGTGCTTCAGTTTTTTTCCAGGCCTAAAAAAATGAGGGGTGTTACATTATTTCCCATTGGGATCATTCATCCTCGAATGAGGCAGAATTACACTTGAACAGAGTAGAAACACAGTCACCATCATAGTATATATGCAAAACTACAACTTAAACATCATTTTTATAAAATATCAAAATAATGCATCAAATATTATTCAAAAATAGTTTTATGATCATGCATGTATGATACTAAATGATAGACACATATTTATGAAAATTTTGAAGGAATGGATCGTATTAAATATCTTAGGCTTGAGTAGAAGGAAAGAGGTAAGGGTGTTGTTTTGTCATATCCACTTTAGCCTCCCAAGTAGCACTTTCAACTTGTTGGTTTCTCCATAACACCTTGACAGATGTTACCTTTTTTTTCCTCTATTTCTTTAATTGTCGGTCCAGGATCTCAACTGGTACATCTTCGTAAGTCAAATCTCCCTCAATAATCATATCTCTTGATGGAACGATAGGATTAGGATCACAAAAGCATTTCCTTAGCGTTGAAACATGAAACATCAGATGAACCATGGCTAATTCCATAGGCAAGTCTAATTCATAGGCTATCTTCCCAATTTCTTTACTATTTTACAAGGTCCCACATAACTACGACTCAATTTTCCTTTATTTCAAAAATTCATCTTTCCTTTAATTGGGAAAACCTTTAAATACACCCAATCACCTTTATTAAACTACAATTCTCTCCTCCTAACATTGGAATATGACTTTTGATGACTTTAAGTAGCCTTCAACCTTTCTCTTATTACTTTCACCTTCTCCCTAACATCCAACAAAAGATCTAGTCCAATTAAGGAAATTTCTCCAATTTCAATCCACCCTACAGGTGATCTACTTCGTGTAGCATACAATGCTTCAAACAGGGCCATGCCAATACTTGAATGAAAACTATTGTTATAAGCAAATTCAACAAGAGGTAAGTGTCCCAACTTCTTTTTAACTCAAACACACAACACCTCAACATACCTTTGAAAGTTTGTATTGACCATTCGACTTTTCTATCCGTTTGATGATGAAATGTGATACTTAATTTCACCTTCTTACCAAGCCCCTTTTGGAATGACTTCCAAAAATAAAAAGTAAATTGAGCATGCCTATCCGACATAATGGACAATGTTAGCAATCCAACCTCACTGATTTTTGGATATAAACCTTAGCGTAATCATTGGAACCATAAGAAGTCTTTACCTGCAAAAAGTAAGTTGCTTTCATCATTCTTGTAAGACCCCACTTGTGCGCGTTTGAGAGATGCAAGAAATATGCCTGGAAAATTTGATTTGTTAACGTTTATGAAGGGGACTTATGGCTCATAAGGTGGAGTACAACTCGTAAAGTGGGTCTCGTATAACCTGGAACTTACTGAAGTTCTATCTATGATTCACTACACAACCCGTAAAGTGCTGTACAAGTCTTAAAGGGGCTTGTAGAATGGGAATCAGAGGAAGGAAGTGTCTAAAGTATTGGAGAGGGGTCATTACACGAAACCCCATCTACGAGTTATAGAGGTTCCTCGATAAATTCCAGTAACTCAAATTTCAGGACCCTAAGTTTATGAAATGTCATCTATGGCTTGTTGAATACTCTACGGCCCATAGATAGGGTCTCGTAGACATATCCGGCCAGGATTTTAATAGGGGTAAATTTGACCTTTCCCTCTTCTTCTACGTCAAAACTATGTCATTTTGACCCCATCTATGTCCCTTATCAAATTTATATAACTCTAATACATCTTATTCATCCTCATTCCAAAACCTTAAGTCTCTAAACCCTCTCACAGACTCTCAAGATCCTACAACGCTTCTAGCAAAAAGATGCAAGCTAGGGTTCAAAATTCCTCATCATCCTCCAAGGTCCTTTAGTCTCCTCTCATTAAGGTTTGTGGGTTTGATTGTGGGAACCTTCCTTCCCAAAAGACCAACCAATCCTCTTCTCAAACTATATGTATTTATGGATTATTTTATGGGTATTCATGAACTCTTTCTTATGATGATGTTATTATGCATTGTACTCATGTCTTCTATTTGGGTTCTCCAAGGAATGATGATTTATGCTAAAATATTGTTAGGGTTTTCATTATACTCAAACAAGGGTTTTACTATTATATTTGTGGTTAATTTGGATAACCTTAAATGGGTTGATTTTACTCCTATCTTATTTCATACCCCTGTATTGCATGGTTTTAACTGCACGTGCATGTACCCACCATGTTTGACTAAGGTTTCATGACGAGAATTCTATGTGAATGAATGATTACCGCAGGAATTTCGAGAAAGCATGTTATGATAAATTATGGCTCCCAAGCATGTATTAAATACATGAAAAGTTTCAATGATTTGTAAGTAAGATATCATGCCCTTATTCTAAGTTTTCACACTCATGTGTAATGCAATGCCAACTAGAACGGATTATGACCTATGCTATATTTTTACCCTCTAGTACAAGATAGATGCCACGTTTAATGGTTGTGCCTATCACAATATCCAGCCTCATGTCTTGTTACGACCGAAGCCTAGGGCCTAGAGGTGACACAGCGAATGGGGAACCTGCAGGGACCCCAAACAAGCCTCTTGACATATCAATCACACGTCCTTGGTCACGGAAGAAAAACAAGCATCAACAAGGTATAATTAAAGAGAGAAAATGGGACTAAGGAAAGCATTGAAATTCATAAAATAAAACATAAAATAGTCAAGCACATAAAATAACATAACATAGTATCCAAGAACACCTCTAACTTAGAATGGAGCAGGGGCCAAGACACTCGCTGGGCTCACCCTCAAGATAACAAGTGTTCAACATAAAGAAGTTTCATCATAGCAAGAGTAACTTAGATATTGCCCTCGGACTTGAGGACTCACCAATGCTTTTTCTGAAGTGCCAAACTAGCCACATGGAGGACGATCAGAAGGAGCTCTGATTTCTACATGGTAATATCGTGTAGGCATAGAGTATGCATTAGTATGTTTGAATATACTATATATATGAGGTTTCATGCAAAAAAGACATAAGCTGATATATTCAAACTGCATAATCATATGCAATGGATATATCATCTCAATATCGCATGCATGATCAATGCTTATATTAAAACATGATTTTAAATCATTCAGATTGTATAATAAATCATACATATATGGGAGGAGACCTCAACCGACATAGACCAAGCAGCTATAACATGGACTCTGAGGTATGAACCCCCTCGGTTCAGCTGACCGAGCATGACACCCTCGGCGAAGTGTGGTTTACTTACCCAGGCAAACAAAACATGATAACATGAACTAGATGGATTCACTAGCATAGCAAGGTTAATATTTATAATCCTATGGAGGCATATAGTTTAGAGACTAAAGAATTTATAAAAGGACCACTTGAGTCGAGCCCCCATCTTAAGCCTCAATCGGTGCTAAGTCAAATCCCATGAAATACTTGAAATAATCATATTTTAATCATAACATGAATAGATTGTAAGAACTTGACTTGAGTAGCTCATAAACATTCTTAACCCTATACTAGTGAACCTAACTTGAACATGAGAATAGATCATAATCATACATTAACCCTTGCTTTAACATGAATGGCTCACAAGAGGTAAACAACATGAAATAGGGTTTAACTTGATACTTGTAAAATCATAGATACTTTTCATGAATTCAATGCATTCTTAAAAGCCCATAATCATTATGAAGTCACTTGACTTGTCAATCATATAAGCAACACGAGAATTTGTCCATCAATCTCGGATGGACCCAAAGATTGACTATTTTTTTGGCTTTGGAGTATGATGGAATAAAGCAAAATGGCTTTTTAAACTGTCTGCGCTTCTTTTATTTGTGAAGTAGCAGATAGTCAATGCAACTTTCGACGCTCCTCATGGGTCATCTGGAAATAGTCGCTTTATGTTTTTAAATATAGGGGTTAGGCTGCGTACATCCGATCCCCCCACCCCGCAATGAGCGGGAGCCTTTTGAGGCACTGGGGTATGTTGTTGTTGTTGTTGTTGTTGTCATTTTATCAAACACATGGTGGGTTCATGATTCTTGTTCAAAATCATGCAATTCAAGAGTGAAACAAGATGATTAAACTCAATGTAAATCAACCCACTAACATAGTAGTAAAACCCTCATGTAGGGCAACCTTGAAGTCCGTCACAAAAGCTCATAATAGTTCATAGTTTCACAGCATAAAACATGCATGGTCTCAATAGACAAAATCAACTCATGGAATGAGCTTGAAATAGACATTCATGCATAATCAATCAATACTTGATAAAACCCCAATGTGATTCTTATTCATATTTCATAATAAAAGATACTCATAGGTAATACAACTTGAAACCATGCAATTTTCATAAAAAGAGAAGGTTGGGCTCTATGGGTGAAAGGACCCATAGATGGAGACTCATATACCTTAAACCTTGAATTCCTTGAAATGGACTTGAAGTAGACTTAGAGATTAAAATGAGTCCTTGAGTTCCAAAATTGAGCTTGAAATTCATAGATTTGAATGAGAGAATTGATAGAGTCTTAGAGAAGTTCTAGTGAGGGTTTTGTGAGTTATAAAGTTGAAAAATGGCTATGGGAGATTTCACATTTAAGTGGATATGGAGCTATGACCCCAATTCCCTTGGGAGAATAAAGAAAACCAGGGAAAATGTTACACTAGTCCGCACCCCATGCACGACGCAGACTAGACGCAGATCAACAACTACGCTCGCGCCCCAGGCATGTCGCAGCCTTGCCGCAGACAAACATTGGATAAGGAAAATTAGTGAAAATTATTTTTCTATAAAAGTCTTCTAAAATCCAGGTTATACCCATTTCCTACTTAATTTTGCCCACTCATCGAGAATATGAAGTCGGATTCTCGAAATCATGTACAAATTTTGAGATTTATGGAAATTAGGATTATGGGGCATTCCGAAGCATATGAGGGGTGTTTCAATATCTCCCCTTTGGGAACATTTGTCCCTGAATGTCAAAGAAATATGGATAAGAGATGTAATTATGAAGATTTCTGCCCGACGTAAATTTAACAAGTGCAGTTAAACATCATTTTCAAAACGTGTCAACATGAATGTCAAAAATCAGCATAAACTTGTTCCCATAAACATGAATGCATACAAGATGACATGAGGGGTGAAACTTAATACTTGAAATCTTAGATGGGAATTATGTTATTACCTTTGGCTTGAGTAGAGTGGAAGAGATATAGGTATCGGTTTTTTATGTCCCCCTCGGCTTCCTATGTGGCACTTTGAACTTGTTGATTCCTCCAAAGGACCTTGACGGAAGCTACATCTTTGTTTCTCAACCTCTTCACTTTCCTATCAAAAATCTCCATCAAGACCTCCTGATAGGTCAAATTATCTTCCACAATACCCACAACCTCTAAGGGCACAATAACTCTTGGGTCACCTACATACTTCCTCCACATGGACACATGGAACACCGGATGAACCATATTCATCTCCATAAGCAACTCCAACTCTTATGCATCCTTACCAACTCTCTTCAACACTCTATAAGGATCCACAAACGTTAGACTCTATTTTTCCTTCTTGCCAAACCGGACACACCCATCATGGGTGAGAATTTCATGTAAACCCAATCACCAACCTTAAACTCAAGATCTTTTCTCCTCACATTAGAGTAGGACTTTTGTCTACTTTGGTTGTCTTCAGTCTCTCCCTTATCAACCTCACCTTTTCCAAGGCTTCTATAGCTAAATCCGGATCTAGCAATGCCATCTACCCTACATCAAACCACCCAACAGGGGATCTACAATGCCTACCATATAAAGCTTCAAAGGAAGCCATGCCAATGCTTGAGTGGTAGCTATTGTTGTAAGCAAACTCAATAAGTGGAAGACGTTCATCCCAACTATCCTTAAACTCCAAAACACAAGCTCTAAGCATATCCTCAAGAGTTTTGATAGTCCTTTCAACTTGACCATCTGTCTGAGGATGAAAACTCGTGCTAAGCTTGACCTTGGTACCAAGACCTCTTTGGAAGGACCTCCAAAAATTAGAAGTGAATTGAGTACCACGATCCAAAATGATGGACAAGGGCACCCCATGCAATCTAACCAACTTATGAATATAGAACTTGACATAATCTTTGGCACCAATAAGTAGTTTTGACCGGTAGAAATTGAGCTAACTTAGTCATTTTATCTACAACAACCCAAATAGAGTCAAAGTGTCTCCTAGTCTTATGCAACCCAACCACAAAATCCATGTTGATATTTTCCCACTTCCAAGTAGGAATCTCTATGTCTTGGGCTAGGCCACCTAGCCTTTGATGTTCAACTTTCACTTGTTGGAAATTGTGGCATTCGGATATGAACTTCGCAATATCCCTCTTCATACCACCCTACCAATATACCTCCCTCAAGTCTCTATACATCTTTATGGAACCGGGTGAATAGAATAAGATGAATTATGGGCCTCCTTCAAAATCAACTCTGTCAAGTCATCAACATTAGGCACACACAACCTACCTTGGTACCTAAGGACACCATCTCTCCTCGGGAGAAATCCTCCACTTTACCATACTTCACCAAGACCTTCAACTCTAGCAAGGCGGGGTCAAGGTCTTGTTTTGACTTGACTTCCTTAATCAAAGAAGATTTAGAACCATCAATAATCACTACACCACCATTTTCAACTTCATCCAATCTAACTCCCAACCTCGCCAACAAATGAACCTCTCTAGCCACCTCTATGTTACCAATATCAATATGAGCTAGACTACCCATGGACACTCTACTTAGAACATCTGCCACAATATTAGCTTTGTAGATATGATAATGCACAGTCGTGTCATAATCATTAAGGAGCTCTAACCACCTTCTTTGTCTCAAGTTAAGATCATTTTGTGTGAACACATATTAGAGACTTTTGTGGTTGGTAAACACAACAACATGAACCCCATAAAAATAGTGATGCCAAATTTTCAAAGCAAACACCACAGCCGCCAATTTAAGATCATAGGTTAGATAATTTCGCTCATGCACCTTAAGTTGGCTAGAGGCATATGCTATTACCTTGCCATTTTGCATCAAAATACACCCCAAACCAATTCTTGAGGCATCACAATAAACAACGAACCCTTCCAACCCTTCTGGTAGAGCCAAGATAGGAGCAGAGACAAGCTTATCTTTCAAAGTTTTAAAACACTTTTCACATTCATCGGTCCAAGAAAAATTTTGCCTTCTTTTGTTTCAACTTGGTCATAGGGGAAGCAATAGAAGAGTACCCATTCACAAACCTTCGGTAGTAACCCGTTAAACTCAAAAAACTCCTAATATCCAACGGAGTCAAGGGACTAGGCCAATTTCTTGTCACCTCCGCCTTCTTAGGATCCATATTAATGCTATCACCCGATACCACATGCCCTAGAAAATCAACCACCTTCAACAAAAATTCACACTTTTCATATTTAGCAAACAACTGCTCATCCCTCAAGATTAGCACCACCACCCTCAAGTGATTCACATGCTCTTCTTTACTCCGGGAATAAATCAATATATCATCAATAAAGACCACCACAAACATATCAAGCTAGGGTTTAATAACCCTATTCATGAGATCCATAAATATAGCCGATGCATTAGTCAAGCCAAAAGACATTACCACAAATTCAAATTGCTCATACCTAGTCTGAAAAGCTGTCTTGGGAATATCACACTCCCTCACCTTCACTTGGTGGTACTTGGACCGAAGATCAATCTTAGAAAAGTGACTAACCCCTTATAGTTGGTCAAAAAGGTCATCAATCCTTGGTTGAGAGTACTTGTTCTTTATGGTAACCTTATTAAGTTGTCGGTAATTAATGCAAATTCTACGGAACCATCCTTCTTTTTTATAAACAACGTACACCCCAAGGTGACTTACTAGGCCTTATGAAAGTCTTCTCCAACAAATTCCTCAATTGATCCTTCAACTACTTCAATTCCAACGGGGCCATATGATAAGGGGGAATGGAAATGGGTTGTGTATCGGGAAGAAAATCAGTACCAACATCTATTTCCCTTTCGAAAAGAACACTGGGAAGCTCATCGGGAAAAACATCAATATGCTCATTGACCACTAGAACCGAATCAATAGGAAGGACTTCAGACTCAATATCCCTAACCCTCACAAGATGATAAATCCAACACTTAAAGATCAACTTTTGGGCTTTAAGACAAGAAATGAATCTACCCTTGACCACTATATTTATGACTTTCCCACTCATGGACGGGCTCATTAGGGAATTGGAATTTAACCTTATGGGTTTTACAATCAATAGAAGCATGATATTCATGTAACCAATCCATCTTAAGAATAATATCAAAATTCACCATATCTAACTCAAAATAATCACAAGGTAAGACTTTATGCAACCCGGACACGGGACAATCTCTATAGACTCTTTTAGCAATAATGGACTCACCAACTGGGGTGGACACTTCATATGGTTCACACAACAATTCGGGACTCATGTGAAGCTTTTTGGCAACAAAAGCAGTAATGAGAGAATGAGTGGCAATTGGATCTATCAATGTATACACATCATAATGAAAAGCTTTAACATACCGGTAACAACATCGTGCACCTCCTCAACTCCTTGCCTTCCTTTGAGAGCATAGAACCTATTTTATCTTGGAGCACCCCCTTATTGGCTTCTGTTTGCCCTTTGACCCACATTAGCACCTTGGCCTTGGAACTTGTGGCCTTGAGGATACCAACGACGCTTAGAACCTTGGAAACCACCTTCAATCAAGCCCTCTCGGTCTCACCACTTTTTCTCTTTCTAAGATTTTCCCCATCTAGTAGTTCGGCATATGTCATGAGCCCAGACAAACACATATCACTCAGTAGCATGGCGGTAGGACACTCCATATTGACCAAGTCAGATACTGCCAGCACAAATTTGTTCATTCTAGCTCTAGGTTCGGCAACCAAATGTGCAATATACTTGGAAAGCTTGTTGAACTTGAGGGCACACTTCCTCACACTCAGGGAACCTTGCTTGAGGTTCATAAACTCCTTCATCTTAGCCGTTCTTATCTCGATAGGATAGAATCAGTTGAGGAATGCAGCTTTGAACTCCTCCTAAGGAATAACATCATCATCTCTTCTCTTCAATTTCCATTAAGTAAACAAAATTTGGGATACACCTTTGAGTTGGTAGGCCACTAACTTCGTTTTTTCCTTTGAATTGACCCCCATGATAGATAGCACCTTATACACCTCATTGATGAACTCTTGGGGATCCTCTCTGCCTTGGGCCCATGATACTCTGATGGATTCATTCTTGTAAAACCCCTCACCTTTGAGGCTGATGTAGGAGCATGAGGGGCTTGGGCCCCTTGCTTCATATGGCTGGTCATAGCATAGGCCAATAATTTTGATGGCATCCCGAAACACTTCTTAGGATACCCCTCCATCTTGAGGAACTTATGGAGCTGGAGGGGCCGGTTGCTCCTCTAGAGTACGAGCTCTCCTTAGTCTCCCTCTTGGTATCGGCCTGATCTGGAAGAACAAAGAGCATTCGTTAAGGGAAAAAGGCCTTATCTTTACATCTAAAGCATGAGATAGATCATGATAGACTGAAACATTCCCTAAAACTCCTCACAGCCTCCCATTTATAGTTGTGGCGCGCTTCACAACCATGAATAAGACACTAATCGATGTGATGTATTGGATTTTCAAAGACCATTAACAACCTAGTGCTTTGATACCAAGCTTGTCATGACCCAAACCTAGGGCCTAGGTGTGACATAGTGAATGGGGAACCTGAATGGACCCCAAACAAGCCTCTTAGCATATCAATCACACATCCTTGGTCGAGGAAGAAAAATAGGAATCAACTAGGTATAATTAAAGAGGGGAAATGGGACTAAGGGAAGTCTTGATATACATTAAAAAAAGAGTTAAGCGAATAGCATAACACAACATAGTATCTAATAACATCTTTAACATAGAACGAAGCGGGGACCAAGACACTCCCCGGGCTCACCCTCAAGATAACAAGTGTTCAACATAATGAAGTCTCATCATAGGCAGTTTCACGTCCCGAACCTATGGCTAGATGTGACCGGTGAATGACGAACCCGAAGGAACCCCAAACAAGCCTTATAGCATATCATTACACATCCTTGGTCGTGGAAGCAATTGAAATGACAATAAAAATAAGCATAAGCAAGGGAATTAGGGATAAGGGTAAACTTCCATGTCATATCATCAAGAAACAGGAGAGTCAAGGCTCATAGCATAGATATATAACACGTCCAACAACACCTCTACTACATAGATAAGAGCAGAGGCCATGGCAAACAACCAGGCTCACCCTCGTCGTCAATACATGAATAAAGGTAAGAAATTCTTAATACAAAGCAAGAGATCATAAGCAACGTCCTCGAATGTGGAGGACTCACCAACACACTTGAGAGACAATCATTCTAGCCATGTGCCGGAGAAGGATGATCAAGCAGTGCATCGGTTCCTACATAGTGGCATCATGTAGGCATAGCATATGTGTTAGTATGTTTGAATGCACTAAACATGTAGAATGTAATGAAACAAGAGATAGGCATCATAGGAAAAATGGATAATAATAAGCAAAGATAGCATACTAATAATATGATATGTATGAATGATGCTTGAAGTAAAATCATGCTTATATAGAAAATAATACGAGTGTAAGGAGTGGCCATTATAGTGCAAGCCAAGTCCTACCACCCCTTTGGATAGGCGCATGAGGTACAAACGCCTTCATGAGGTTGATGGAGTACAACCCCGCCCCAAAACAAAAAGGGTGATGGAGTATAAACCCCCAAACATGTTAATGGAGTACAAACCCCCCAACGATTTCATGGGTATAAACCCCCAACAAGGTTGATGGTTACAAACCCCCAAAAAGGTTACCCGGGCCTGCCACCCCCCAAAATTAGGTGATCAATGCACTCACCCATCAATAAGTTTACCCGGGCCTATAACCCCCCGAGCTAGGCTTGGTCATCCCCAACATTACAGAGATAATATCATATACATATACACTGCTTTCATCATCATATACATACACTCCTTTTTGTCATCATTCCTTCATCCCTTCATCATCATTTTATCATCATTCAGTCATTATAAAGTCATTCAATTCATAAGACATGCATAGGACCCTCAATTTCTCAAGAAACCATAACCGAGCACTTTATCAAACACTTAGAAGGTGTGTAGTACTAGTGTAAAACCATGCAATTCAAGAGTGAAATCATGCTGGAAAATTCATTATAAAACTATCAATCAAAACTTGGTAATATACTCAAACAATATACATCAAAATTTTTCATCAAATCTTTCAATAAACCTTAGATTCGTAGCCTAAAACATAGTAAAACAATCACAATTTCATAAACCCCAACATAGTGAGCAGTGATTTTCATAATAAACAAGACTTATGAATAAATCAACTTTAAATTATGCAATTTGTAAGAAAAGGAAGCTTGGGTATCATGTGTGAAAGAAACCCATGAAAGACACCCACATGCCTTAGCTTTCAAGATAAACTTGATGAAGATTGAAGATGGAAACTTGAAGTTTGAGAGGAAATCCTTAGATGCAGAGAAGGTTTTGAGACTTGAATTTAGGAGTACAATACTTGGCTATGTGTTTGACTGAGTATTGCAAAATGTTTAGAATGATATGAGGGTGAAAATTGCTAAGTATAGGTATTTTCATGTATGGAAACACTTAGGCCCAAGACTTAAAAATTTTGGACGGAAGTCGAAAATCTGCACCAGTTTTAACACTAGTGCGTGTTGCGGAAGGGTTGCGTAAACCCCACTAGAAATTGAATTTTTGGAAATTTTGAATTTTGATATGGTTGCTCTAAAATTGGGGTTAGACCCAATCTCCACTCAATTTGACCCCTTGAACAAGAATATGAAGTCAGATTTTCGATATCGTGCATGGATTTTGAGATATGTGGAAATTACAATTCAGGCCACTTCTGAGGCACTTTTTTGGACACTTTTTGTGGTTGTTACAATATCTACCCATTGGGAACATTCATCCCCAAATGTCAAAGAAATTTATATAAGAGACAAAAACATGATAATTTCATCCCACATAAGGATGCAACAATAATCTTAAGCATCATTTCAAAAATCTCATCATAAGTGTAAAATCATCATGAACTTATCTATTTAAAAATTAATAGATGCATATGTCATGGACTGAACTTAGACTTGAAATTACATAGGGGACTTAGAGAGATACCTTAAGCTTGAGTGGAGTGGAAAAGTTGAGGATATCGCTTTTGCATGTCCGCTTCAACCTCCTATGTAGCACGTTCGATTTGTTGATTCCTCCAAAGGACCTTAACGGAAGCCACATCCTCGCTCCTCAATCTCTTTACTTGCCTATCCAAAATCTGAACCGGAACCTCTTTATAAGTTAAGTTGTCTTCACCTACCCCCAAAATATCAAGAGGCACAATAGCATTCAGATCACGGACACATTTCCTCAACATAGACATATGAAACACCAAATGAGCCGAATCCATTTCTCTAGAAAAATCCAATTTGTAGACCATACACTTCATGGGTAACACCTTCAAATAAACCTAATCATTAACTTCGATCTCAAGTTCCCTTCTCCTCACATCGGCATAAGATTTTTGACGTCTTTAGGTCGTCTTCAACATTTTCCTAATCATTCTAACCTTCTCAAGAGCCTCCTTTACCAAATCTGGTCCTAACAAGGCTGCCTCACCAACCTGAAACCACCCAACCCGTGATCTATATCTACCATAAAGAGCCTCAAACGGAGCCCTATCGATGCTAGAATGATAGCTATTGTTTTAGGCAAACTCAATCAATGGGTGATAATCATCCCAACTATCTTTAAGCTCCAACACACAAGATCTAAGCATCAAGGGTTTGGAGGGTCCTTTCGGCTTGGCTATCCATTTAAGGGTGGAAGGTCGTAGAAAGATTATCTCTGGTACCAAGACCCCTTTGGAAAGACCTCCAAAAATATAAAGTAAATTGAGCTCCATGATACGATATGATGGATAAAGGAACCCCATGCAATCTCACCAAGTCATGGATATACAACATAGCATACTCTTCAGCCCTATACCTGGTCTTAATCGGTATAAAGTGAGACAATTTTATCATCCTATCAACCATAACCCAAAGGGAATCAGAACCTTTTCTAGTCTTGGGCAACCCAACCACAAAATCTATATTAATCACCACCCATTTCTAAGTTGGAAATCTCTATGTCTTGGGTTAGGCCACCCATCCTTTGATATTTGGTTTTGATTTGTTGACAGCTATGACAAGCGAAAACAAATTTGGCAATGTCCCTATTCATGTCCCCCCACAAATACACCTCCCCCAAATCTCTATACATTTTAGTAGAGTAGTGGTGAATAGATTAAGACAAATTATGGGTCTTATCAAGGATCTTTTTGTCAAGCTATCAAGACAAGGCACACACAACCTACCTTGGTATCTAAGAGCACCATCTCCCTCTTGGGAGAAAACCTCTGCTTTGCCCTCTTTCAACAAGGCCAACAATTCTAAGAAGCAGGGGTCAAGATCTTGTTTCGCTTTCACCTCCTCAACCAATGAGGATTAGAACCATCAACAACAACAACAACACTATTATCCACTTCCCCCAACCTAACTCCCAATCTAGCTAAACGATGGACCTCCTTAGCCATCTACCTATCACCACCATTAACATGAGCTAGGCTACCCATAAACACCCTACTCAAAGCATCCTCCATCACATTATCCTTACCCGAATGATAGTGCACACTCATATCATTAGTCGTTAAGAAGTTCTAACCATCTTCTTTTCCTCAAATTATGATATTTTTGAGTGAAGACATATTGGATACTCTTATGATCGGTGAACACATTAACATGCACCCCATATAAGCAATGACACCAAATCTTTAATGCAAATACCACGATGACTAGTTCAATCATGGTAGGGTAGTTCTTTTCATGCACCTTGAGTTGCCTAGAAGCATAGGCTATGACCTTACCATTTTGCATTAGGACACAACCCAATGCAACTCTAGAAGCATGACAATACACAACAAATCCCTCTAGCCCATCCAGTAGTGATAATATATGAGCAGACACAAGCTCATCTTTCGATGTTTGTAAGCTCCTCTCACACTCATCGGTCCACACAAACTTGGCCTTCTTTTGAGTCAACTTTGTCATAGGGGAAGCAATAGAAGAGAACCCATTCACGAATCTCCGATAATACCCCACTAAGCCCCAGAAGCTCCTAACGTACGATGGGGTCAATGGTCTAGACCAATTTTTAATCACATTAGTCTTCTTAGAATCCCTCCTAATGCCATCCTCCAACACCACATATCCTAGGAAGGCAACCTTCCTTAACAAAAATTCACACTTCTCATATTTAGCATATAGCCTCTCCTCCTTCAATCTTTGCAAACAACCCTCAAATGAGCCCTATGCTCCTCCTCACAACGAAAATGGATCAAAATATCAACAATGAATAACACGACAAAAGAATCAAGATAGGGTTTGAAGACTCTGTTCATAAGGTATATGAAGATGGCCGGTGCATTGGTCAACCCAAAAGACATATCAACAAACTCATAATACCCATATCTAGTGTAGAAGGCCTCTTGGGAATATCACACTTCCTCGCCTTCACTTGATAATACCAGGATCGAAGATCAATCTTAGAGAAATGGCTAGCCCCTTGTATTTAGTCAAACAAATCATCAATTCTAGATACCTATTCTTGATAGTGACCCTATTGAGTTGCCAATAGTCAATACACATCCTAAAGGACCCATCCTTCTTTTTCATAAACAACATCGGTGCACCCAAAGGTGATTGGATAGGCTTAATAAATCCCCTCTCCAACAAGTCCTCAATTATTCCTTCAACTCCGTCGGGGCCGTACCGTAAGGGGGAATATAAATAGGTTGAGTATCAGGAAGGAGCTCTATACAAAAATCCATTTCCCTTTATGAAGGAACACCGGGAAGCTCATTTGGGAAGACATCAAGGAAGTCATTAATAATCGGAACCGACTCTATAGGAAGGACGTTGGAATCCACACCTCTAACCCTCACAAGATGGTAAAG